>QGMK01001051.1:0-13790 GCA_007825345.1 Lachnellula suecica
GAAGAGGGAGCAGAGGCCATTTTGGAGGCCTAGGGGTTGGCTTGGAGAGTGAGTAGCGGCTTGTGAGTATAGGAGCTTAATTGAAGCTATATTTATCAGTAGAGAGCAAGGCGTTTCAAATCCGAATTTTGGGCGTGCTGTCGTTAGCTGATCCAATTCTTATCTATTCCATCAATCCAGCAAACATAAAAGCACCCAATTTCACTCCACAAAAAAGATTCTGCAGAATGTCAAACAAACGCTGTGCTTTATACCCAAGCTCCCAAGACAGCAAAAGGAAAACCTGGATTTATACTCATTATAAGATACCGCGCGAGACCGACATGTAATACAATGCTGCTTCCCTTTTATGGTCAATATCCCGCTTATTTTGGCATATATGAGTATCAACGTAGGCGAGCCGGAGTTGTGCCAGCTTCGCTTAAAAAGGGGAGTGAAGTATTTCTGCCAAAATAAAAAACAAAAATGTGGATGCAAGGCGGTGATGAAGATGCGTCTGGATGCTTGGGGAGATTGAATAGGATGGGGAATGTAATGAAACTTGAAGGAATGGGAAGAGATCGAGATCGGATACACTTGCAGTTTCAAAGATCCTCAAAGTTGCCCTCTAGCAGAAGATATCCGGTTATCAACTTATCATCCACAAACATTTCAATCAGACCGACTCAGCTGCGATACGACGAGCAAGAGGTAAAGTGTGATATTATTACGGTATCCTATCCTGTCTTCATTCTGATTGATAAATCATCTCATCACATGTGCCCAACCGCATACGCCTCAAAGATCCAAACCCCCTCCACATGTTACACATCAAACGAGCAAGCAAAACCATATTTCGTACTCCGTTATATGCAACCATTTTGAATGATATCTCCAACGCATCGTATATTCCTACAGTTGGCCAGAAAGGAGGGCTTCGGTAGCTATAGCAGAGGTTAGCAATGCGTATTTTAAGGTAACTGCGAGGGGAAAGGGACTTACCAGAATTAATATAAGCCCTCCTAGCGTCGAGCGAAACGCCGAATCTCTTCTCCAATTCCATTTTGATGCTCTTCTTGGTGACGGTCATGAGATCAGCCGTCTTGAGAATCTCCCTGATCTCAGCCAGGATGCTGTCATCACTGGGCAGACCGGCGAGGTTCGCAAGCTCAAGTTCTTGCTGGTTGAAGTACTGGCTGCCGCTGAACTGGCTCTGGCGAGTGTCGCCGAGCCCCAGGGCCTCAGATTGGGCCATGGACATGCGGGAGGCGTTGCGGGCGTCGTAGGGGTATTGGCCGCCCATTTGGGACATGGGGCGCGAAGGCGGGTACTGGTACTCAGATACGGCAGCGGGGTATTTGGTGCCGTACGAGTAGCCGGAGATTTCTGAACGGTCGTCTCGGCTGGTTTGTGCTTCCCACAGCTCGGCTTGGTACTCTTCCCATTTCTTGTGAGGGATTGACTCTGGGTCGAACTTGCCCTCGTCGGTGATGACGACCTTCTTGCCCTTCTCTCCGGTGACGACACGAGTGTTACCCCAGGAGAAATCGTCCATGTGCCAGAAACTGTACAAAGGTAGCGCGAAAGAAAAGACTGGAATGGCAAAGATGTAAATAATCATCCATCCAATCATTTCCCACTTTCGGCGGAGGATGAAAATAATAGCCTGTAAACCATAGATAGCACCCAGAAGAATGAAGGCGGTGACGGGAACGATGTTAGGTTGCGTGATGACCGTGACAACAAGGTAGATAATATAGGCCATGATGACGGGTTGAACAAGCGTTGAGAGTAAATCGATAAAGACGATAAATCGCATACTAAAGCAGCAGAAACCACAAAGTTGTGAAATAGACATTAGTTCCATGAGGTTGTGAACTGTCGAGTTGATCCAGCGACGACGTTGCGACAAGAAGATAGCCCAGGTATCAGGGGCAATGGTCCAAGCATGGGCGTTGAAAAGGTACTTCGTCTTGAACTTAGGGTGGCACTTGAGAAGCAGTGTAGTCAAGTAACGATCCTCTCCTAAATGAAGTAGATTCTTCATGTGGAGGGTGTCGACACGGATGTTGGCGTAGGCTGTCACAACGTCTCGACTAACGAAGAGCGGCTTTCCAGATTCGGCAGCTCGCACACGGTACATTGTGAAACAACCGGGCAAACAAGTGACGCTACCAAATAAAGATTCAAATGCCTTCGAGAGATTGTGAGAAATATAGTACTCGTAGACTTGAATCATGGTGACGACAGACGATTTCGAATTGGAGAGAGATGTCTCGCCACAAGCGCCGATAAGTCTAGTGTCGTCCAGGAATGCTGCCACCATACGAGAAGCCGAATCTGGTGCAACTACAGTGTCCGCATCGATCTGCAACATGAACTCGTAGAAAGTTGGATTGACGCCAATAATGTTTCGGATCTGATGGTACATTTCCAATTCCAGAGGACTCATGGCATCGTTGTAATGGACTCTGTTCAAGAATCGCATCAAGATCATTTGAGAGTCACGCTTGCCTCTGTTTCCAGGTCGTGAAACTTCAGAAGGTTTGCCAACCTTGACGATCACCATAAATGGTACAATGTGGCCTTGAACTTCGTAGAGACCGGAATAGACTTTGCCCATATTGTGCTGCTTCATACCTTCACCTAGAGATTCAAAACTCAACGGCTCGGGATCCACAGTATCAGAGACACCCAGGATGTCTAAGACGATGCGGGGAGTTGGTTTGTCGTTACCTTGACCAATAATCATACCATCACAGACTACGACAATGAGCTTGCGTTTGTCGTCGTACTTCATCCGAGCGGCAGAATCAAGGGCACGGCGGAGCGATTCCTCATCTTCAGTGTAGACGGGAATTTGACAGATCACAAATTTATCCAGGTTCTCGGGAACATTCTTGCCACCGAATTGAAGAGCTGCGAAGAATTTGAAGAGGATGACACTGCAAAGAATGATCGTGATGGCAAGGATAAGATACTCCGCAAATTGGCATTTGACAGAGTCTCTTGTATCAATGTTTGCAACGTAGAACAAGTTATCAAGGCAAGTCTGCATCCGTACGCGCAAATCAGGATCGAGAGCGAGGCCATTCCAATACTTTGTCACGTCGTGGCCAGCCTTTTGCTGAAACAGGTCCACCACTGACTGATCCATAAATTGATTGTTGATATCTGTTGGTGCGGTCTCACCCTCTGGATACTCGACAGGGCTACCACCAGCTATGTATTTCGTAAAGTCGTAGACCCGGCCATTGAGACTAGCAATAGCATTCTGCTTGCTGCCCAGAGTCGAGATGTACTTAGATGTGTACCCAATATTGCCTTTTTGGTAACCAGATCTTTTCAACATTAACATTTGCTCATAGAACCAATCAGGTCGATAATCGTCAGTGAACCATCGGAAATCATGGTAATGAGCATTCTTGTCGTCGCTGCTGATGACATTTGCAGAGCCAGTGGTATTGGCAGTTGTATAATCGAGCTGAACAGCTGGATTGATACCGGTGGCATTGACTCCGAGGCACAAGGCGCTTACTTGAACTGGGAAAAGCGAAGTCGCATCAAGACCAGCGTATGCGAGGAGGGACTTCTCAGGAATAATGAACGGATAATGGGTGGGCGCGAAACTCGATAAGTCGAAGACTTGCCCACGAATTGCCACGTAGGCGTCATTCGTTTTGCCGTCGTAAGATGTGAGCTCCGCAGCGCTATAGACATGCTGTGTTGGGCAGATGAGTTTGGGAAAGACAATAATGAAGAATGTGGCGAAAAGACAGGACCACCAAATCATCATATTGATAGCGAGCTTTTCTCTCCACGCCATCCGCACGTCTTTGCGCTTCATCCGGCCGATTAATCGGATCATAAAGTCTGGAATGAGCCAGGTCATCAAATAGACGATTGCCACCCATCTCTTCCGGCTGGAACTGGTCTTCACTTCCTCAACTTCGACCATAGTCTTTTCGTTGCCCTTTTCTGCCATCTGCTCTCTTGTGTCGAGGTTGCGGAACATATCGCCTTGCCCGAGAGCAGAAGCGCCCGCTTCAGATCGTGAATCTTCAGGGCCACCAAAATATCCCGACTTCTTGTCTGCGCCGTAGATATAAGCACCTGGCGACGGAGTAAGGCCCGAAGGCGAGCCAAGAAGTCTTTCCTTTGATTGCCCGTACTCGTTGTGGACATTAGGCGTAAGCATACCATCATCGGATGGAGCAGGGTATCGACCTTGAGTGAACCCTCTCTCACTGAGCCTTGCAACCTCTGCCCAGCATCGCTCACTGAGGAAGAGTCCGGTGCTACCGATTCTAGCCTCATTACCAGGCCATCTCTTTTCGCTCACAACCATCTCAGCCTTCTCTCGCTCGCTACCGATCAGGACTGTGTCGGCATCAGCCAGGCCGAGAAACTCCCCAAATGGCAGGAAAAGGCTGAAATCCGCATTCCTTAATCGCTGGCTGATCTCAGCAATCCCGAAGGTTTGAATTTGTGTTCGGACACATTTGCTGTCAAACTGGTTTGCTATCCGCCGATCGTTTGGCTTGAGGCAGAATACGAAGTAAGGGTTTGTGTTTTGAGCAGTAAGGGACTTTGTAACGTTGTCCAAAGATGAGAGGAACTGAGCGGCAGCTCCTTGGTCAAGATTCCGACCTCTGCGACCCTTGGCATCGCTATCGCCAACATCCGACATATCATCGGCGACAGACTCCGCCTTACCGGCACGACCTCCAAATCTAGCAGGCCGGTCGCCCTTCTTGCGCATAACACTGGGTTGTCGTAGAGGTTTCGAGCTTACTTGGGCCTGCATGATTGTCGTCTTTTCTTGTGGGTGGACTGTAGTCTGTAGAGCGTCTTGGCCGAAAAGTTGACCAACAAAGTCGCTCTTGGTTGAGGCAATCAGGTTCATGAGATCTCCAGAAATGACTTCACCATTCTCTTCAACAAGGCCGCCAACAAGGTAGTCCACCTCCCCTGCATAATGTCTAATGGCGAAAGAAGCTGCAGCATTGTGAGTTGCAAAGTTGCTACCAGGGAGTTTGGCTGTTGCGCTCCCCACAGCAATGGCTGGGTTCTTGCCCTCAAAACGCTTCCGGAGACTCTCAAGGAGTTGCATATCGGTTCTGTTGCGCCTCGTTTGGTCATCGAGAATGCTGAGAAGACCATTGCCGTGCTTGAGAAGCCCCTTCACGGCATCCGAGTTATCGAAGTAACTCGTAGCTGCAACACTAACTTCCTCATTTTCTAGCATCTCTGCCTTGGCCTCGAAGAAGCTCTGTAAAGTAAAGTTGTAAAGTGACTCCGTAGCTGCGTTATTCAGCAATTGATCCAACGTGGAATCTGTAGAACGTTGCTGGGCGAATCCTGGGAAATCGACAATTGAGATGGTGTTTGCAACAGTATCCTCCACAGCGCAAATTCTCTGGTTAATGCTCTCTATCACGTATGCCACTAGCAGAGAATATAAAGTTCGAGCAAGTTCGTCTGCATTGCTCCTGGCACCCTTTGGATCCAGCATAACAGTAACTCTCTCACGTTGAAGTATCTTGGTCTTGTAACCGAGGGTTGTCTGTAGATCTTGGCCACTGACTCCGAGGAACGCCGCGATTATATTGAGAACCTCCTTGTTCTTCACTGCAGTGATGGTTTGGCCTCCCTCGTGGGAGTAACCACCACTGTCATCCCCTGTTGCTGTAGTATCTGAAGTCGTTTCGAACTCGAGCTGGCCGATATGGAGGATACTGGCCAAGACCTGGCAAATTTCCGCAATTTCACTTCTGGGAAATTCCAACTTTCTCAGAGCCGTCTTGAATAGTTGAAACCCCTCGGCATCGTTAATTCCAACCTTAAGTTGCGTCGGGTGTCCAAGATATCTCCATCTTTTCTGATGTGTTCCAATTGAGTTTCTCACGTTCTGTGGGTTGTGAACTGCAGTTGAGAGAGCCCCTGGGCTATCAAGCCCAAGATGGGTTTTCTCAGCGGCACTGGTTCCAGCTAGAAGATAGTAGAGGACATGGAAACTCCTCTCTCCCGTTGGCACAGCCGCTACTCTGCTTCTTTCTAGTCTGTGGTCCAGCACCTTTCCACCAATGAGAGTTGGGTTGACTGTGGACGCAGTATCGTATTGCAGTTCGAAGAATAGACCAGCTTTTGAAGCTGTGGGGGTGGTGGCAGTTTTGGTGGTTGTCAATGTATCGAAAACATATGCAGCGAGTGACAATTTCGTGGACAATGGGGTGGAAGACTTGTTGAGGAGTGCCGATAGGAGGTGAGAACGAACGGTGGTTTTACCGGATCCAGACTCGCCACTGGGGGAAGTTAGTAGAGTTGCGTGAATCGAAGGGGCTGATAGACTCACAGAAATACCACAGCCTGATTTTCCGAGCGTGCTCCAAGTCTGGTGAAGGCCTTGTCTGCCAGTTCCTCGGCCCCTCCCATGGCCGAACCCTCTTTCCCTCCATCTGGTCCCTTGGTGGAAGAAGCATATGTATTAAGAGATATTAACGCGTGAGAAGAAAGTTGTGCGGTGGGCAAGGAAACGTGGAACCTGCTAGCCAGATGTGCAGTGAGATGGGTGTCGGATTGCAGATGTGCTGGGAGGGCAGGAAGGGAAGGCTGCGAATGTGCCCCTCCGCCGCCCTGATTGTTCAGAGCCATGGTGTATGTACGGGTCGAAACCCTTCGAATGGAGGTGGCTCTACTCTATGTAGGGTATTTTTCTGGTGACTGTCGAAATGGTGCACTCGTGGTTCTGCGAATTGCTGTCTCGGACTCTCGTGTTTTGGGTGGTCAGAAAGCAGGAAGGATGATCTCCTGGACAACACTGAAAAGGGGCCAGGGAAGGCTGCACGAAAAGGCTGCTGGACGAATGTAACAATAGCGAGCGTGTGGTAGGAAAACAAGAGCGAATGTCGAGGTCGAGGTCGAGCAGAATAGACGGATGAGAGATGGCGAAGGAGGTTGAGATTCAAGTGACCGGACGCCGTTTTTCTCGTACTTGGTCTGCTCAAGCAATGCACTGTGGTGCAAGGGGCAGTCTGAGTTAATGATTCGCGTAGTTATCGGCCTCCGTAGGTGGAACTTTGTTCGGTCAGGGCCCAGGGGGCGCATTTATTTTTTGGCTAGCACGGACATTCAAGGTCAAGCAATCATGGGAAAAAGGGTTTGCAGGAAAAGGTCTAATGAAGCATTTGCAGTCAATAATTGAATGGAAAGTCTAGATGATATGCAAAGGGGACCCCGTTGCAACCTGCACTTCTTCTTTGATCTTCCTTCTGCTTGTATTTCTGCATCACGTTTCTTCAATAACAATAAAAATAACAATAACACGAGAACAGTGCAGTACTCTAGTGCCCGGGAATAGTGACTTCTGCTTGGCTGCACTGTGCGCAGCCTCATTACAGGGCCCAATGAGGTATTCTGCAGCGTAAAGACCACGCTGAGGTTGGTGGAGAACACGAGTGCTGCAAGTCCAGGTCTCGGGTAAGCCCCATTGCCGTAAGATCTTCCTTCACGTATAGATATTCGAGTACTCGAAGATTGTTATAAACTTGTGGCAAGAGCTGACAGGGTGAGACTTCTCGTACAAAGCTCGTCAATCTGGACGAGAATATGGAATTATATTGCCTTTGTCCCGATCTTCCGGAACCACCGGTGCTCACCACATGTGCATTTACAGTAATATGATTGTGTCGGCAGGCAAAGCCAACAACGCCTCCACAGCAGAGTCCCATTCTCTTCCCCCAGCCCGTCAACAGTAGCCCATGAGTCCGTTTTTATCTGGTGTATTTGGCGTATGGGGTTGGCGGTGGTGGCGATCTACGGAAGCCTATAGGTATTGACCAGGGTCGATCTTGTTAAACGTTAAAACCCCTGGTCTAGTTTTTTTTACAGTACTGGTGTACCACTGGGAGTGATCTGGCGTGGTCTCATTTTGCTGCATCTTCAAAATACTTACTCGAAGACTTTGCTCCCGTTTCCCGTGACTTTCTGCAAATTTTGCTTATTCAGTAGCCTTCTTCACCACTTCTGCACAGCTCACGTTTGTTGGGACTGAAGATTCCATCGACTGGCCCTCGTGTTACTCCGTAGAGTTACGAAGTGGAGTGGTGCCAAAGCACTTGGTCTATCACCTAAAATAGACCTGGCCGCCGCTTTGACTCGCGGGATGCCGGAGACGTGATGCTGTTAGGCCTTGCGTCCCGCATAAACACTTCCCTCGCTCAAGCAGCGAGCCCCCCCGTGCTCGTATCGGGTGGCGCCCTCTACCTTGTTCTGCGTAGAGTGCGGCTTAGACTCTTAGAGATGCCCTAAGATTTTTCATCCAGGGGGCAGTCAGCCAGGCCTGTGTGAATAATGCACTTGCGTCTGTTCCACCCTGCCGTAGTCCTCACGCGCTGGTGCTGGTACGAGCGAGAACTTCCATGAAAGGACATTCCAGCGTCCGACGAGCTTCGTGTCGGAACCATCTTCGCATCTCCTCCTTCAATTTCCTGTATTCGACTTCTTCCCTCTCGTTGACCCGCCTCACTCGCTTTGGGGGTCGTTTCTGCTCATCGCCTCTTTCTTACCCCTTTTAATACTTCCCCTCGTTTTCCACGCTCACGCTCGCTCACCCTGAATCTGCACCTCGTTGCTCAGCGACCGACGCCCAAAGGTCCGAACACAACCTCAAGAATCGCACGTTCGTATTCAATTTAATACGCCTTGGGACCATATTATCGAACAACTCGATTTTAAGAATTTAGAATAAAGGAGAACTCAGGACCTCAACTGGTGGCATCCTAGGATCAACACAAGGCTTGGAAGCCATCGTGTGGGAAGAACATCCCAATCTTCACGCCATGGCGGGAAACAACCGTATGTCGATGTATTCGACTACATCTTCAGTGCCAGGCCATCGAAATATCAATTCTGCTGCCCAGCAGTCAACACAGGTCTCGACGACTACTCTCCTCAACGCTGTTCATACAATATACACATCCGCCCAACCCTACAGACTGGATGCCAGCACTAGCTTGGTGGTTAATACATGGTTAACTGCTTCCCAAGCTGATCACGAAGGACGCACTGGTGGCACAGTCGATGCTGCATTGTCGGCACGAGCATGGGAACATGCGAGACGCCGTGCCGAGGACGGTTGCATCGTTTTGGGGTACGAACTCTCATCCTATATAATTTTCCTTTTTTTAACCATGAAAGTAGTTCCTCCACCCATCCACGCCTTCCGTTTTAGTTCCCTTCCTAGGAACACTTCCTCTCTCTATTCCTGCATCCCTATACACAGCTCTTAGCGCTCTTCGGCCATTCATCCAAACCGTTTCACCCCAGAATCACGCTACTCCTCGACAATCTGCGTTGGGAGTGACTTTGACTTTGACCTTGGCCGGGAATTTGACCGCGGCATCTTTGGCATTGTCAGCAGGTGGAATTGATACTTCCAAAGGACTTTTGAACATTCCCGCGGAAGCAGGCTATCGAGCTTTCGATGTCTTCTATTATCTCCTGACATCGGTTTCAACACCGGCAGAGAGAGAGTTCCTGGGACTGAAACATGCCTCCAGTTACGCTCTTTTGGCAAAATCCGGGACATACGATCCCCCGTCATATCTTCCCACTGGAGACGATTCTGCGGCCGCGGACGACTTCAGGGCTGCATTGAAGGAAATTGGCATCAAAGGTGCTGCCCACCGGAACTTGATCTCTGTATTGGCTGGTCTGTTGAAGCTTGGTGATACTCTGAGCTTTAACCTGGACGGAGAGGCTTTGGAAGATGTCTGCGAAGATGTGGGTGGTTTATTGGGTCTCGAGCCAGAAGTTTTGATCAACCAATGCTCGACCTCGGATCGAGAGACTTTGATCGGCGGATTGTACGAAGCTTTGGTGGACTGGGTTATTCTCAAAGCCAACGAATCTATCGCCACCGAGATGCAAAGAATTAGAGATGGCGAGAACTCAAGCGACGGCGGACCTGGTGCTAGAACCCCAAATACCGAAGAAGACAATGGTGACACTGTCTGCATTACAGTCCTAGAAGTTCCGGACGCTACTCTCGGAAAGGCCGCAGCTATGCGGGGCGTCTTTGACGACACGCAAGGCATCAACTCCGAAATGAAAGAGGATGGCGTCGAAGTGGTCACCGCTGGATCTTCTGTTCTCCGAGAAATGCAAAATGCTGTTTCTGAGGTTGGCCCAGATCTTGGAATCATGACTGGACCAGCCGGACGAGACCGAGAGCATGAACTCGAGCGACGTGAAGTGGTTCTCGAGAAAGTGGGCCGGGAGGGTGAAGACGACGGCTTTTTGAAGAAGATTCTTTTCCCGGTTGAAGGGCAAGGGGTTAATCTGGGCCGAGAGGGACGCCTCGATCTTTCTGCTATTCTCGGAAGCAGTCGTGTATGGTATCATCTCGCACTTCACCCTACTGATGAGTCTCCCGCCAGCTTGGCTGCACTTCCTTCTACAACGTCCGCTTGGTCTGCGGGCACTGTCTCACGCCAGCTTCGAGCCTGGCGACTTCCTGAATGGGCCAACCGCCGGAACAAGAACCTGGACTTCACAGCCGACTTTGATCTAGAGGAATTTTGTCAACGATACTCCCCATTGGGCTGCAAAGACGGCAGAGATGGTGTAGAAAGTTGGATTATGGAGCGTGGCTGGAGCAATGGAGAAGTGGTTGTTGGCACTGAGCGTATATGGATGCGGGAGAGTGCTTGGTGGGAGGCCGAGGGAATGCTCGATTTGAAGCCCACGGAAGAAGGAGCTTTTGCCGGATTTGGTATGATGGGAGCCAACGGCATGGAATCTGGGTACTCTGCTGGTCTGAATCAAAGCGGGTTCTTCCCCGCTCCCATGGATGAACTTACACCGCACGGAAGTCGGGACCAGCTCATCCAGCGGCAGCAAAGCTCGGCCACCATGGGGGCTCGTAGTGCTCTGGGTGGTGCCCGTTCCATGGCTCCATCAAGAAACATCAGCGCCGGCGACTATGGACTCGGGTTTAAAGGTGATGACAAAAAGGGTCAAATCTATTACAATAACGAAACCGGCCAACTTATGGACGGCATGGACCCCGAACTTGCGGACCCACAGAGTATCGAGACAGCCACTACATCTACTTCCCGTCGCGTCTGGGTCGGTATTGTCTGGGCGTTGACTTTCTGGATCCCTTCCTTCGGTCTACGCTATATTGGTCGCATGAAGCGACCAGACGTTCGTCTGGCATGGAGGGAGAAGCTTGTCCTGGTTTGGATCATTTTCTTTTTCAACGCCTTTATGATCTTCTGGATCGTTGAATTCGGAAAACTACTCTGCCCAAATGCCGACAAGGCCTGGAATGCAGATGAATTGTCTGGCTATACATCATCGAATGCTTTCTATGTTGGTTTCCACGGAAGGGTTTATGACATTTCAAAATTCTGGAAACAAGACCACAGTGATGTAACTGGTCTCATCACTGACACAACTACCATGCAGCCCTTTGGTGGCTTGATTTTGGATGAATACTTCCCACCTCCGCTTTGGATCGCCTGCCCTGGCATCGTTGACGACTACACCGTTGTTCTCCAACCGAATACCACTGTTGAATACTCCAATGGTGTCCACACGTCGGGCAATACCAGCGCGTACGCAACTAGTGCATTGTACGACAACAACTGGTACGCAACTACCTTTCTACCCAAAATCGAGGAATACTACAAGGGTGATCTTGTCGTAAAGAAATCTACGGTTGACAGTCAAGGACAAGATGAAAACCGCTACTGGTTCATTCTAAATGGCGTAATATACGATCTGACCGACTACTTCTCTACGATGTCATACTACAGCAACCTCGCCAAATACAACTTCTTGGACCCCACAGTTGTGAGCATAATTGAGGGCAACGCCGGCGAAGATATCACCAGCACCTGGAATAGTAATTTTGAGAAGGCAAATGCTACTCAGCAAGTCGTATTAACAAATACGCTCAACTGCTTCGACAATGTCTTCAGGTACGCCATTCCCGACTTTCGAGATACTGTCAAGTGCAAAATCAACGGCTGGATACTGCTTGCTTTCACCATCATATTGTGTGCTGTTATTTTGGCCAAGTTTTTGGCTGCTCTGCAATTTGGATCTAAACGTCGCCCAAGTCCTCAAGACAAGTTCGTCATTTGTCAGGTACCTGCCTATACTGAGGGCGAAGATTCCCTTCGCAAAGCACTCGACTCATTAACAGCTCTTGAATACGACAACAAAAGAAAGTTGATATGTGTTATTTGCGACGGTATGATCGTCGGAGGTGGCAATGATAGACCTACGCCGAAAATTGTTCTGGATATTCTTGGAGTAGATCCAAAGATCGATCCTCCGGCGCTACCTTTCAAGTCCGTCGGAGAGAGCAGTGAGCAACTCAACTACGGAAAAGTTTACTCTGGTCTTTACGAGTATGAAGGAAACGTCGTCCCATATCTTGTCGTGGTCAAGGTTGGGAAGGAGTCTGAACAGTCCAAGTCAAAACCTGGCAACCGTGGAAAGCGAGACTCCCAGATTCTTCTCATGAGCTTCCTAAACCGCGTACACCACAGATCGCCCATGTCGCCACTTGAGCTGGAAATGTTCCACCAAGTCAACAATATCATCGGTGTAGATCCTGAGCTGTATGAATATCTTCTAATGGTCGATGCCGATACTAGCGTCAGGGAAGACTCTTTGAACCGTCTTGTTGCTGCTTGCGCAAATAATGCCAAGATTGCTGGTATTTGTGGTGAGACTAGTCTTGAGAATGAGGAGAGATCTTGGTGGACTATGATCCAAGTTTACGAATACTATATCTCCCATCATTTGGCTAAAGCTTTCGAGTCGCTTTTCGGCAGCGTTACCTGTTTACCTGGATGGTAAGTCAAACGCACTAAACTCTTGAAGATCAAGCTAATTTTTCCAGTTTCTCCATGTATCGTCTACGGACAGCTGACAAGGGCAAACCTCTCCTCATTTCCGACGCTGTGATCCACGAGTACAGCGATTGCGTCGTTGATACTCTGCATAAGAAGAACCTCTTGGCTCTTGGTGAAGATCGATTTCTCACTACGCTCATGACGAAGCATTTCCCGTATATGTCATACAAGTTCATTCCAGATGCGTATGCACAAACTGCTGCCCCCGAAACATGGAGCGTTCTTCTCTCTCAGCGACGAAGATGGATCAACTCCACCATCCACAATTTGGCAGAGTTGGTCTGGCTCAAGGACATGTGTGGATTCTGTTGCTTCAGCATGAGATTTGTCGTATTCTTGGATCTCTTCGCAACAATCATCCTACCAGCCACTTGCATCTACCTTGGATACCTCATTTACCTTATTGCTACCAATAGCGGTCAATTCCCCTTGATTTCCATCATCATGATAGCAGCGGTATACGGTCTTCAAATGATTATCTTCATTCTCAAACGACAATGGCAACATATCGGCTGGATGATTATTTATATCCTCGCCTTCCCCATTTACTCATTCGTTCTCCCCATCTACTCCTACTGGAACCAAGACAACTTTTCCTGGGGTAACACACGTATCGTTGTGGGCGAAAAGAACGGCAAGCAGACCATTGCTGTGGAAGACGAAGGTTTTGATCCCCGTAGCATCCCCCTCCAACGGTGGGACGACTACGCCTTGACCAACAACCTACCCGGTCGCCGCGGTGTCGCCGTCGAAAAGAACTACGACGCCTATGAAGACACCTACGAGATGGACGACATGAAATCAATGTACTCATCCGTCAAGCCTGCCTCCACCATCCTGACCGGCTTCCCCGGTCGCGGCAACCAATACATACCACCC
>QGMK01001052.1:0-13780 GCA_007825345.1 Lachnellula suecica
TATTTATATAATATTTAAATTAATTATAAATTAAATATTTGATTATAATTATAAAATTGAGACTTTAAAAGGCAAAATCAAAATCAAAATCAAAATTAATAATTATAATTAATTATTAATTAATTTTGAATTTTTTTTTGGTTATATTAATTAAAGAATATAGCAACGGTGAGCGGGGATTGACCTACGACTCTGATGCACTCAATGCCCTTGCTGGTTTGATCAATGTCATGGACAATGCATGCGTGGGTGGCTTCTTTTATGGTATCCCCGAATTATTTTGGGAGATTTATTTGCTGTGGGACATTCGGACAGTAATGAACCCTGACAAAAAAGACGAGCCAAAAAGAAGGGAAAGCAGTGACATACTAAGTTGGTCATTCCTAGGTTGGAAGGGTTATGCATTAGACCTATTTTGGTGGAAGAATAGTATGGATCATGTTTTCTTAGAACCTCGTTACGATGACTTTGGATCTGAGTGCGAGGTGGGGTCCATTGTAGACTGGTTCAAGCAGACGCAAGATGGCTCGAAGTCCGTACCCATTGCAAACCAATTTCATGTGAATCGAACAAAGCAGTTTGAAGAGGTACCTCCAGGTTGGTGCGAGTATTCAAAGGAGGAAAGGAGGAAGACGACAAGATATATTACAGCCATAAGTCAGTCGAAAGTCACGAATTTCGGTATCCGATTGCCCTACCTCAAAGAGGGGAAGATAAGGTACTATTGGACAAAGAGCATTTCTCCCAGTATCTTCAGTTCAAAGCCAAACGAGGATGGCTCAATCTTGGAAACCCTATTGGCGTGGATTCAGAGAAGGGTCGTGTGGACAATGAATATATCACTGCGTCTTTGATGGACGATCTTGGCCACTGGGCAGGTGCTATTCGCTTCCCTTACATTCAATCAAATAACGTAGAAACACTCCCTGATGATCTCTACAAAGACATGCGGTTTGAGCTCATTGCTATTGCAACGGGCAAAGTCCGCAACCAAGCATTCCCTAAAAAGCTCTGGAGTGGAGAGTTTCTGAGCATCCCAGAGTGGCACTGTGAGCAACGGCCGAAGGAAGCAGAATTCTACGAATTTTATTTTGTCTTGTGGATTGAGTGGCAAGATGGAATTGCATATCGGAAAGGTTTGGGAAGTGTGGAGAAGCAGGCATGGGAGAAGCTTCCCTTGGAAGAAATTGACGTCAAATTAGGGTGAGAAACAGGAATCTAACTTGGAAAATGGTCCGTCTGAAAGTTTAAATATCAAACCCATGTATATGAGCATGACACGTAATGACGAGACAGCTTTTTTCCAGTCATGAATGAAATCGTTTATCTTCTCTTGAATGTGGAAAATGGCGCCAGGAGACTCTTCGTATTCATTTGGAGTCAGAAAATATAAATGACAATTGAAATGTCGTCGAGAATAATACGTTGCTCAAGAGGTTGCGCAAGCAAGCCCCCGTGTACAAGAAGTGAAGCAAAGAACTACAAAAAGAAAATAGGCCTACCCAAAACACAAGAATCCCACACTTCTTCCAGCAAAGCGTTCCGAGTAAAAGTGTCTTGCGTTTCTTCCCCCGAAAGATTCCCCCGAGATCATTTGCTAGATGCAATGATCGAATAATAGAGCTAGGTTATTTTCCAGATAGAACCTGATACGCTGTCATGGAAATCACATTATTGCTCAGTTTTCCTCCCGTCAATTATGGGAAGGGCGGTGGTGAGCACCTTTAGTCAATCCAAAACTCCCTTTGAGCCTGACCGTTGGTTCTGTGCCCCCCAGAAATCTATTTCCAACCGCCAGAGGAATAGAATAGCTGCTGAAGCTCCTTTTGTTCAACATTTTGTTGTATTTCTGGAAGCCAGCATAATTGAGGTTACACCCCACCCCATCCTGGTAAATGAAGCAATCTGGGCAGGGCGGAGGTTGTGGGAAACTTGGACCCGGCTTCTGAACCAGATATTTGATGAGATTCTCGTCGCAGATGCTTTTCTTCATGTCAATCGGAACCTTGCAGGATAGCAAGGCCTCTCCGCAAACACGCGGATTCGCTGGAGCCCTCTCGCACGCTTCGGTTGCCTCGTCACATTGTTCTATCCGGCAATCGATGAGCATCCTGGCCGAACATGTCGCCGAGCAAAGAACGCCTGCCGTAAATCCTTTTGCTTCTACCACTTCCGACTTATAACCCCTGTTGCACTTTCCAAGCGAGTTGGCAGCGACTATATCGTTACAATTATTATGGCCCCTGCAAAAGCTGGAAGCTCGTTTGCCGTAAGGCCCGATAGTGGAATTTGAGCGACGGTCCATCGTTCGGCGTGTTACACTCGGATAGAATTTCCCGCATGATGGAGTGCCGTTGAGTTGGATGCAACGGTTTATGATGCTGTGGCCGATACCTTTGGTACAGGAGAGCTCTTGATCATAGGCGAACGCGTCGTCTTCCCGGCCTACCGGTATATTCGGGGGCATTACGTCGGGGTATGCCTCGAGTGAGTTTGCAAGGTCGTCATCGTAGGTTGAGTTACTGACGCATGACTAGGGAAGACAAGCAGTCGATCATTTGCTCCTGCTGGGATGTAGGAATAGTTCAAAAAAGAAGGGGGGCTTTCAAATCCCGGGTACCATACCAAGTGAACGCCCTTGAAACCCGAGGGACCCAGAAAATACACGTCCGCAAAGACCAAGCGAGTGCCTAGGAGAAGGAGAAAGGCTAGATGCATGATGCGCGCGAGGAGGAGCACAATGTTGCGCCTAGAAGAGAGAAGCGGCCCCAGATCAAATTAAAAACTACAAGAAATGTCCACTGATATGAGTGGGAATGAAGTCCTTGAGCTGACTTGAATTTGGGGATTCGACCATATTTTATCGAACTTCTTGAGAGGGAGAGCGCAGATCTCGGATTCCGCGCGAGAATTGTCTGTGCATACAGAGCAACCAAAAACGATGTCATAAATGATGATTGTTTATCTGAATGGATGCTTCCTGCTGGAAACTGGGGGGGAATCAAAACATTTGGCTAGCCAAGAACAAGAAAAGAGCTTGTCGGAAGCCGAGGATTGCGGGATGAACACGTCAGAGATTCCGCGACACAGATCGATTACGACCGGTGGCAGATCAATATCGGGGTAACGAGGAGGATCATCGGGCCAAGAGAATCGTGCTAATCTTATTTGGAATCATCCCAACTCTAGGAAAGAAAGCTCAAATGTAGAAATTTGCACACTAGGAAAAGTTCTTGACGTTCTTGCGGAAGTCAGTTATGCCTAGAGAGCTTTGATTTAGTAGGTGAGAAGAGAGTGATATCTTCTTTAGGCCTCCAGTTGCAAATCACCATCGACGCAGATGACAACACTTGACGACATAAATTTGTACGGACGTGACACTGAAACAAAATCGAAGCCAACAGCTTGCCGTGTCGGAAAAAGCAAGATAAAAAACAAACCAGCAAGGCTGCCCAGCACAATCTTTTTCTATAGAAACCGTGAGCTATGTGACGGATATCAAGCCATAAGCGAAGGCTGAAAAGCAATTGAATGGTGTTCCTTCTTGTGCCTCAAGAGATCCCCCTTCCTGAAGAAACCCCGACTACCTTTCCGAGAACAGTAAGGCTCCGTACACTCGAATGGACTTTCGCTGTGAACTTCTCGCAAGTGCTTCCTAAGCTCGCTCTGATTTCGAAAGACTCCGCCTCGTTCCTGAAACGGATTCCGGCCTGGATGACTGAGGGTACGAAAGTAGGGACAATCCTCGTGGTGACAGGATAGATCTCTCCCTGTGTGATGGAATGACGGGAACTCATCAGTATCGGATATTGTCTCAATGTTGTGACGTTGCCGCAGATGCTGGAGGAGATGATCCCGGCGAGGAAATGCCTTGCTGCCTCGGAACTTGTTGCAGTAAGGACAGGGGTGTGTAGTTATCGGTTGGAAGGTGTGAATGTGTCGATCGAGAATATCGAGTCGTGCAAATCTCTTCCCACATTTGCAGAGATGGGGAGCGTGTTTGGTGTGCTTTGCGTGGATTTTGAGCGCCGATTTCTTGTCAAATTGGGCATCGCACTCATTGCAGTGAGTCCCCATATCGTCGCTGGACTGCCCGTGGAGACCATCGGGAATTGTTGTACTTGGGACATGATTGTTTAGAGAGTTCATGTCCAAATGCTGATTTGGAGTAGGCAAATCTTGCGCATGGCAAAGCTCGGGATATGGGGTTTCTAGCCTGGAGAAGCATCAGCGGTCGTGCCTGATGTGAGGAACGGGTGCATGGAGGCACAGACAGAGGAGGACCGCCAGAACCAAACGACCTGTTGAAAGTTCCTTCCAACATCCAACCACCGGAAACATAATTGTGCTGGATATATGATGTGTCCAACGCAGTGGTTTGACGAAATGATACGCCCGGAGACCAGACTGAAGGACAGTCGGGGAAGGAGTTGTCGGCCAAGGAAGGATTGGTGTCTTCCAGGGGATCTGACCATAGATTTGGCCTCGTGATCCCGAACTTCTGCGCTCCGACTTGGAAAGACATTTTTGAGCAGCATCAGTCTGTGGCTGTGCTGCTGTGGCTGGTGCTGCTGGCCCTTTCATAAGTACTTCCTCCCCTCGGGCTGACCGGGCTGTACACTCATGGCGGCTTTCAATTTCGGTGAACAAGCCACTGGGCGTGAACCAGTCTGAGGTCGGGTTGCAATAAGATCCTTGTCTATTGCGTTGAAGCCTCGTCCGAATAAACATGGTAGGCCCGAAACGGCTGCCAATAGAAAGTAAGGCTGGCCTTGAAAAGAACGCAAAAAGGGCGGAATTCGAGGAAACCACCCTTTTTGAAAGGGAGATCAGACAGGATTACCCAAAGCATGCTGTGTCAAGCTTGGAAGGTAATAGTCAAGGAGGTGGAATTGGAACGCGCATTTCAACACATAATTTGGTAGTCAACTGTACTATGCAGCCTTCCGTACTTATGGAAGAGTGCTATGAGAACATCATGGCTGCAGAGTAAGGTTTTTATGAGAGACAAATAATCTAAATTAATTGTAGAAAATAAGAGAGAGGTTGGAACGTCTGGCGCGACAGTCGCCAAACTTCCGAGCTGCTTCGCGTCACCCCACACGTAAATTTGGCCGTCTGTCCTCACCACCAAACAATGCGCCACCAATTCTCTCCAACCAACACCCGGTGATAATGGCAGGACCTTTGCCCTCTCCCCACAAACCGCGGCGGAAACCCAAGAAGAGCAGCAATGACAGCGACGTCTCCTCCGCTGCGCCGCCCGCCACCTCGCGCTCCTCCTCCGCCAAGCCAGCATACCCTCTGGCGGCTTTCCTCTGGCCTGCGCGGAGCTCCGTGTCGCAATGGGAGATCTTGCCGTTGATATTGATGGCTGTGGGCTTGTTCAGATGGGCTGCGGGTCTTTGGGGCTATTCAGGTGCGTTCTCAGAGGCTGAAATGGACTTTTTGCTAACAAATTCCAAGGATATCAAAATTCCCCTATGCACGGCGACTACGAAGCGCAAAGACATTGGATGGAGGTCACAACTCAATTGCCTGTATCCCAATGGTACTTCCACGATCTCGAATGGTGGGGACTCGACTATCCCCCGTTGACCGCATACCACAGCTGGCTTCTGGGCAAAATTGGAGGAATTATTGACCCATCATGGTTCGCCTTACATACTTCTCGAGGTCTCGAGGATCCTACATTGAAAGTCTTCATGCGAGCCACCGTTATTATATCCGAATATCTCATCTACATACCCGCGGCGGTCATATTTGTGAGGAGGTTAAGCAAGCACCACGGTGTCAATACATGGAACGCTGCCATTGCTTTGACCGCAATTCTGATGCAGCCGGGCACGATTCTCGTCGACCATGTACACTTTCAATACAATACGGTTATGCTTGGTCTGGTACTTGCGAGCATGTCCAGTGTCTTGGCCGGGAGATTCATGTGGAGCTGTGTCTTCTTCGTCTTGGCATTGGGATTCAAGCAGATGGCATTATATTATGCGCCAGCTATGTTCGCATACCTGCTAGGCGTATGTGTGTTCCCTCGGATCAACGTCTCTCGATTTCTGGGCATCGCCGTTGTCACGTTGATTACGTTCGCACTTCTTTTCCTTCCTATCTTCCTAGGAGCTATGTACGATACACATCGCGGTATTGATGCACGGCCTGAACTGTTCGGCCATGCAGCTCCGTTACCTATTTTCACCCAACACTCCTACAAAATCGATTACACTGCCTGGTACTATCCTATCATACAACAAACGGCACAGATCGTTCACCGAGTCTTTCCATTCGCGCGTGGCCTTTTTGAGGACAAGGTCGCCAATTTCTGGTGTACATTGAACGTCATCGTCAAGCTTCGCAATTACCCTTCTGAGCTCCTTCAGCGAGCTTCCCTACTTCTTACGCTCGCCGCTATCACACCTGGCTGCTTTGTCATTTTCGTCAAGCCTCGAAAAGAGCTGCTACCTCTGGCTTTGGCAACGACTGCCTGGGGGTTCTTTTTGTTCAGCTTCCAGGTTCATGAGAAGAGCGTACTGCTACCACTGATGCCGATGACTGCTCTCCTTGCAGGTAATCATGGCCTCAGCAAGAACACTCGCGCTTGGGTTGGCTTCGCAAATCTTCTGGGTGTGTGGACAATGTTTCCGCTTCTACAGCGTGTGGACTTGCGCATACCGTACTATGTCTTGTCTCTCCTCTGGGCATATCTCCTTGGACTTCCACCGACTTCATTCGGGGTGTATTCTCAGGATGGGAATCCGTCGTGGTCTGGATTTGCGACCGCGACCCTGCATTCGATTTTCTACGCTGCCATGGGCATCTGGCATGTAGCCGAAGCGTTCCTGACGACGCCGCAGGGGAAACCAGATCTCTGGGTAGTCATCAACGTTGGTGTAGGAACAGTAGGGTTTGGAATCTGTTATTTATGGTGTTTGTGGAATCTAGTCCTTGGAAGTGGTCTCCTGGACTCGTCGCAGTCGGAGAAAAGGAAAGCAAAGTCCCAGTAACTGTTTATAGGTCGCTATATACCCAAATATATCTGAAGTTTCCACCTCGCTGTACATCTAGATCCCCAAGCGAATTTGAGGTCCCGGGCGCATGGAGAATATCTTGGCATGTGGCCACCCCTGACAATCTATCCTGGAACCGAGCTATTTTCATCCACGAGCTTCCTAATTGGACATCCGCCACATGTGCGATGTGTGTAATTTTAGACAAGGATGCAATTCTCCAGCTACAGGGCTGGCAGATCCCAAATACCAGACGATCCTTAGTGGTCTCGCTACCGAGAAAGCTGCAGCCATGTTCTTCGATGTCGTGAGGGAATTTATCCTATTCGTTTTTATATCAGTCTTCCTCCACTCCACCACACCTGCGACTGAATTAGTTCTACGCCCGACAATAGTAATTGAAGCAAACGGCTAATCGTGCTATAGGCAAGCTTTGTGGCGATCGCTGACCTTTGTCATAAACTTACGAATGACTTATTTTTATGATGAGGTGTTCGGCAGAGCCCAGTGGCCTGCAAAATTTGCTGGACTTGCTGCCAAACTCCAGTCAATCTGATGTGCTGCACTTGGCGTGCAACTCTACTTCAAACCACTTGAAGTTCATCAAGACGCACAAGGTGAAGGCTTCTGGGCTGACCGCACCGCCGTCAAGCCTCGGCCTGGTCTCGCAACGGTTTTTCTAGGGCCAGGCCGCTCGGGAGAAGATTCAATTGGTTCTATTTACGCCCCTTGTCGTGGCAAGAGGCTGACTGTACCCTGTCCATTCACCAGGATTGTGTTCTTTGTTGCTGTTAGCGTACATTCCTTTCAGAATCCCAGCCCTCGTCGCCCCACCCCGCATGCAGGTCTGACTTTGGGTTGATTACCTCCTACTTTCGCAACCTTGACCTCGAGTTATTTGTCTTCGCGTCTCTAACATCTTAAGCCTCACAGCATATCGACAATGTTGTTCAATGTTGTTCCCGTGGTTCTGGTAGCGTGTGTTTCTTCTGCATTTGCCCAAAATGTTGCACCCTCTTCAACACGCAAAGCCAGCTCGTCGACAAGCACGAGTGCAACCAGTGCGACACAAACTATTCAAGTTGGAGTGACTATCGGAAAGGTGAGTTCCCGAGCTTGAACCTGGCCCACGTAATCTCAACACGACCGTAACCACCATTTACTAATGCTATTTCCATCTAGAGCGACTTCAACTTTAACCCGCACACTCTCAATGCCAGTATTGGCGATATAATAGGTTCGAGAACCCTGGCTTGAGGGTAAATGGTGGAATCTTTTAACTGACCAGTTTGTAGAGTTCTCGTTCTTCCCTCAAAACCATTCCGTAGTCAGGGCGGCATTTGGAACACCATGCGTCCCAATCGAAAATACAGGTGCCGGTCCAGGATTTTGGAGTGGCTTTCAACCTGTAGCTTCCATAGGGCCCAACGTACGAGTACTCTCGTTCTTGATTTTGCATTGGCTAATGGTTTAATTGCAGCCTCCGACATACCAAATACATATCAACGACACTGAGCCCATCTTTATTTACTGCTCGGCACCAAATGCCTGCGTTAACGGGATGGTAGGGGTGATAAATCCTGTTCGTCTCCCCAGTATTGACCTTACAACTTGGATCTAACATTGTGTGCCAGAATTCCACGTTCACCTACGACGCCCAATTAGCTTTTGCTGGCAATACATCCATAGAGTTAAGCCCTGGTGAAAGCCCCTCCGAGGGAGTGGCGCCAACAAGATCCTCTGGCGCAACACAATCGACGACAACCGCCGAATCTACATCTGCAGCACCAGCCGCAGGGCACAAGAGCTCCCTACCCACTGGCGCCATTGTCGGCATAGCCATCGGCGGATTTGCTGTAGTCGTCCTGGCAATTGCTCTCATCTACATGTGCGGCCGGCAGAAGACCGTGCAAGAACTTATCCGACACTCTCAACCCCCTCCACGTCCCACAACTTACCAGCCTGGCTCCCCTGGAATGTCGGAAGCCCAGTACAGCAATATGAATAAGTCGCCCATTGGTCATGAACAACATTACAGTGCTCAGAGCTACGGACCAACGGACCAAGAGAGCTATCGCAGTATGAGCCCGCCGCTTGCAAACGAACATACGCATATGATGGGCATGAATCCGAACCAATTTCAGCACGGCTACAGCCCAGGTGCACCACCTATGCCTGGAAGTCCTCCTTATCCTAGTCCAGTGTACTCTCAAGAAATGGACACTAAGTTCGTATTCCATTCCTTCAAAATCCTTCTGATGATTCTTCGGCCGCTACGCCGCGTAGTTCTTACCCGTGCTTCGTCAGATCAATCTTACATTTCTCACGTCACATGCTAACATCTCCACAACAGACCCTACAACCCACAAGAACATCACCCTGCCTATCTAGACCCCAATGCCGCGCCCAAAGACAGCGGACCGCACGAAATGGCCGTTCCCGATGCACCTTCACGGAATGTGAGCACGATGGTTGGGCCTCCGACGCCTCAAGACCTCCAGAACAGACCGTTCTCCTACACGGAAACGCCGATTGAGAAGAGCGGGACTTTGCGGTGATCATGGAGGATGCTGACGTGATGGCATTTGGGGGCGTTATTATATCCTTGCATGGGCTGGGGTCGGAGTTATTTTGGGCACGTACAGTAAGCAAGGCTTAGGAGAGTGATCACATGCGATGACTGAGCTCGTTTGTATTAATGGTGCTGCGGGACTGTTCTCTTCGAGCATATAGTTCTTGAAAAGCATATAATGATTAGTTCTGAAAGTTCTTGATTGTGGGCCTTGGGAGATCGGGACTCGGCAACATCGAGTGGTGTTGCGTTTTCTTTACCAGCGCATCACCATTTCTTTTGCGCAAGTGCGTCCCATTTATAGATGAATGATTCGCATACGTCTCCCTTCATTCGGTCGGAGAATATTACAAGCTATGACAGCCTCTTCTCCTCGCTTCCAAGCTCAACAATACCTCCAGCGTCACCCGTGCCACCCCTCGCCCGCAGCATGCATCGATGTACAATCGTTCGCCTTAGAAATGGTTCAATGGTGATTTAACCACTTCAAAAGTTTCACTACTAATTAGAGTCTAATTTGGGAGGCCAAGGTCTTCGTCTCACAATTCTAGCTTGAAGTGCTGTAGATTCCCGGTGGGTAACCGCGACATAGATGCGCGATCACTCGCAATAGAAACATTTTGGTACAGTTGTAAACTTATAGAAACTGTCTTTATGTTATATTAATTGATTTCTTGAGTCTACTTTCTTCGTCCCACAATTCTAGCCCGAGGTGCAGCAGATCCCTGGTAAATAGCCCCTCACTACTAGTACCCCACATCGATGCGCAAGTATTCGTGGTAGAAATATTTTGATCGAATTGTTAGCTTGTAGAATCTTTCATTATAATCCAATAACTGAAATACCGATTCAACTTTCTTGATGTCACAATTCTAGCTGGAGATATACTAAAGTATAAAAGAGTACCCCTGTTGATACTAATCAACGTCGATGCGCAACCATTCGGAGTAGAAACATTTGTATAACCTTTCAAGTCTATAGAACCCTTCACTACCATCTAACAAATGCATTGTTAAATGAATTCTTTCCGTCTTATAATTCTACGATAAGATGCACCATCGTGTAAGTGGGTACCACCGTATTAACACCGACAGCCGTGGAAGCGCAACCATTCGGCGTAGAATTGTTTCTATACTCTAAAAGCTTTATCAGGCCTCCCGATACTTTCTAAAAACCGATTGATAGCATCGAAATAGCGTCTTAAGAAATCTACAGCAAGGCGTACTAGAACGTAGGTGGGTACCCCCGTATTAACAGCAACAGCCGTAGAAGCGCAACCATTCGGAGTAGATTTGTTTCTATGCTATGGTGAGTTTATCAGCCCTCTAGTAACTTTCCAAAAGCAGACTTCTTATCTCAAAATCTCATTTCCTGGATTCTACAACAATGTGCACCAGTTTTTAAACGAACACCTCGCATGCCCGCCAAAGCAGCAACGCGTACAACCACCAACGCTAGAATTGTTTGCGTACGTCAAAACTGCGGTGGATCGGCCTCATATATTCAAACTTGGGTCTCCTTCATTTTCAGCCTCCAAGAACAATTCTACTTCGAGACAGCTTCGGTCACAGTTGACAGGCCTCGCTTGATACTATACAACACCAAGCACACCTGCGGTTCCTCGCCCTAGAATTCATCCCATGTTGTGAAACTTTACTAAGATAGCTTCACGTAGCCGAGCTTAGAATCCACGTAGTTTCAGCCCTTGAAACTGTTTCTACGCCGAATACCTTTGGTCTCAGTTGATCGGCCTCGCTTAATGATACGCAACACCCAGTAGACCTGCGATTCCTCACGCTAGAATTCATCCCACGTTGTGAAACTTCCCCAGGATAGCTCAATATACCTAAGCTTACAAATCCCGCAACTTCAACCCTTGAAACCATTTCTACTCTAAGATATTCCTCGGCACAGTTGATCGGCCTCGCTGTGCAATACTAAGCAGAACTGCGATTACTCGCGCTAGAATTCCTCTCACATCTTAAAACTGCAACAGATCAATTGATTAGATACATGCTTCAGATCATTCCCTTCGTAGCATATCTATCTTATTCTACCGCGAGCAATTCCAGTTCGCAGCGGAAAGCCCCTGGCCACCACGTAACACCGAGTTGACCCGCGATTTCTCATGCTAGAATACCTCCCATATCTCCAAACTCAACGAGACTAGTGTATAGAACTCATGATTTATTTCCCTTCATTCATAGCATGCGCGTCCTATTCTATAACGAAAAATCGCGATCGCAGCGGAGAATCCCCAGCCGGTATTAATATCCGCGACTATCACTGCCAAACGTCTCACGTTAGAATATCCTATCCTTGGAGACTAGATACTTCGGACAGTGTATTAGATGTATACAATGCTATGATAAACTCATTTATAGCATCGAGCTCCAATTCTACGACAAGAAATCCTCGGTCCTGCTTGCCAGCCCCCGGTCGCTTCTAGTAGCGGCGAGCAATACTCCCCAATTTCTCACAGTAGAATACTTTGCGCTACTAGATACTTTTATAAGTCAATTAAATGGATACAAAGTTGAGATATCCCCATTTATAGCAGCGCGTTCCAATTCTACAACGAAAAATCTCAGTCACACCAGCGCAGCCCTTCTAGTGACGCTGAGCATCACTCCCCAATTTCTCACGGTAGAATACCCGGCGTGACTAGATATCATTGGAGTACGGTCTAGTGAGTATAAGCTCAGGTCATACTCATTTGTAGCTTCGAGTCTCAATTCTAGCCCGAGGAATCTCGCGCGGCCGAACAACTCACCCGATTCATTACATCGACTACCATTACTCAACGATTTCTCGCGCTAGAATTCAGAGCGCAACTAGATGTCTTAGTATTACGATTCTGTAGACTCAAAGTTAGGATCGTTTCACTTTTAGCACTAGGTCTGAATTCTAGCCTGAGAAATCTCGGTCGCGACCGAATAAGTTACCCGATTTATTGGATTGATCAGCATCACTCCACGATTTCTCGACGTAGAAATACGGGCATACTCCAAAACGTCAATAGCAGACTCAAGTACTTGTGCAATGAATAGCCTCAAGTTTTCAGACGCCCAAAATAATTCTAGCGTGAGAGGTGTTGGCTGCGCATGAGCCACTTTCTTGTTATATCGCAATAACGCTCCCTAATTCCACACGCTAGAAATGTTTTGATATCCTCAAACTCCAATAGAGTAGAGTTACAAGTGATATATTGGATTTCCAAGATTTTCAAACCCCGCATACAATTCTATCGTGAAAGATTCAAGTCGCGGGCCGGTAGTTTTATTGTATCTTGGGAATACCCACATTTACTCCCCAATTTCTTACGATAGAATTGTTTGCGCACCCCAGGACATTGATGGGGCAGAATTGTATATATAATCTCCACAATTCTGAGTTAGACCCTCAGCTGAATTCTACTGTGAAGGATCCCAGTCAGGGCCGGGGTGACTCCCATCACCTTCGCGCAGCGCCACCGCCGCGTTTCTTCCATGCAAGACTTCAGGATGATTCGTATCGATAGTGATACGAGCTGTCTCCTGCATTCGATTCTTCTACTCCTATTCGCCGCCTTTTTGAGTCGCAGCGTGGTCAAGTTTTCCAACTCGCTTCGTCGCAGCACCACAACCTCATGGCTTTGCGACACGATTGCCAACGCTAGAATTCCCTGCACACTCCAAAACTCTGGCATATCAATTAGTTCGATGATTGGTACAGGATTTCAGTCTTGCAGAGTACGTCTGCCTTTCTACTTCGAGAAACAGCAATTAGCAGCATCGGCTTCACGACTGTGGGAGACGATCACTGGCGATAGATTTGTGTGGCGATATCAGTCTTTTGATATGTCAATGATATTAGTCGTTGGCGTAAGGTTTGAGTCCAACAGGACTACTCGGCAATTCTACGTCGAGAAAAATGGATGCTCGTCGCTTCCGTAGCAGCGCGATATCATGACTTTGCAGGGCAATTCTCAACGCTAGAATTTATTGGGGACTTCAATAACTTCACATATCAGTCAAAGTGCTATTTTGCGTGATATGTAAGCCCACAAAAGTGCGCCTGCAATTCTACACCGAGAAAAGGTGGATGCAAACAGCAGCGGCACTACTATTTCCACGTCATGACTTTCCAAAGCAATTCTCAATGCTAGAATTCATTGGCGACTTTAATAACTTCACATATCAGTCAAAGTGCTATT
>QGMK01001053.1:0-13778 GCA_007825345.1 Lachnellula suecica
GATGAGGCTGTTAGGGAAGGGGGAGAGGATGATGAAGGGGAGGAGTATGTGCCTGAGTGGGCAGCAGCACGGTGTATACAAATGAGTTTCGATGCCGAGAAGCGGGAGGCGAGTGTCAGTTGTCTGCAGCCTGTCAGGGGGAGCTTGAGCGGAGAGGAAAGGAGGAGGGAAGCTGTCATTCCGTGGTGATTTTATAATACCCGTGCCTTTTCTGGAGTTGGGATTGGGACTGGCTGGTAGGGTGTAGGACGAGGAGTATGGGAATCAAAGCTTGGATTTTTATTACGCTACTGGCTGTTTCCAACGCCGATCTCTCCCTGTGAATGTATGTATATTTGTGCCGCCCAAGTCATGCTGTATGCGAACCGTATGCCAACTAAGCCCTTTCAACCCAATCAATCCGCTTTTATGGCGCTGTTGTCATGTTAGCAAGACGGGCCGTGTCCCAGGTGGAGGGGGAAACGTACCCGTAAATCCTCCGAACAAAAGCATACGCCGTCAAAAACCCCACTGTCCCACAGAGCAGCCCATAAACAACACAAGCCATAAAACTATAGCTAAAGAAAAGCAGCCCGCTTACAAACCCTTGTATGTGCAGTTTTGTAAAGTAGTACCACACACAGTACAAGAAGACCCAGACCGCACTGCCCCCACCGACCAAGAAAGAGTGCCACCACCAATTGTAGTCCTCACTGCACAGCTTGATGTAGATGGTAACGATCGTGACCTCGGCAATAGTCAGGATTAAAATGACCGAGACGACAGAAAGGAAACCAAAGACGTAGTAGTAGCCGCTCTTGTCCTGCCACAGCGACTGGAAGACGAAGAGCAGCTCGATAAAGATTACAGCGAACGGGATGAGACCGGCTAGAAGAATTGAGTTGGGGGACCGGATGTACCAGGGTTGAATAGGCAGCTGACGCGGGATGGCTGTCGTTTTGGTGGGGTGTTCCCACGCCCCTGTGCGGACATACCCGTACCAAGATCCGGCATACACAAGCGGAAGCTGGATGCAAAGCCATAGCATGACGATCCCTAGCAATGTGCCGAACGGCAACGCAGTGCTGGATGCCTGTGCCCAAACGAACAGGTTGAGAATGAATACCAAGGCAAAGAGAAGACCGGGGAACAGAACGCCTGTAATGATGGTGTTCTTGCGCCAGTTCTTGCCTCCGAATGTTTTGTACACTCGACCGGAGAAGTAGCCCGAGAAGACTCCGGCAAAGACAAACAGTCCAACTCCAACACTGACAAATCCGCCACGGAAGCTGGGGTTGAGAATCCCCAAACTGCTCAGGAAGAGAAGTCCAATTGCCATAAAGAGAAGCTGCATGCCAGACCCGATAAGAGGAGCAAGGAGATAGCCGTATGCAGGGGCTCGGAAAACGTCCCCATGAAGCAGCTTCCAACCCGTAACGTCTTCCAACGGCTCCTCATCAGACGAGACATCTGCGTCATTTTCTGTATCTCCGACCTGCTCAAGTAATCCAGCACTTGTCTTCTCCCCCGACCTTGGCGTTCTGGCACCGCTACCAGGTCTAGACTTCCTCTTGATCCTGGCCTTGCCGTCTTCGAGGTTGGAATCCTTGTATGTCTTGATATCCCCTCGAATAGTTCTGCCAAGAATTATCGCAACAATTGCGCTCAATGATCCCGAAATTATCAGAGAGTTGATGATCGCAAGCCAATGGATCCTCGAGCCCTCTTCCTGGTTCACGAAATACAGATCCCAGCGATGTGCCCACTCGACTTTATCGTCTTCGCGCCAGTAAACAGAGTATGAGTACGGGATGTCGAGCATAGCTCCATCTTCGATATCTTGCTCGCTTTCGGGAGGCTGGTACGAGGAGTGCGGGTACTGCAATGCGAAATCGGTTGAGTTCGGCGGGAGATATAATTCCATCGCAGTGTCAACTTCACTTATATCTGCCGGACAACCTTCCAATCTGTGTTCGGGACCAATACTCTTCGTGTAAACCTCGAATCCAACCACGACCTTTCCGCCTCTTTCTCCGTCCTTTCCTGGAGCCTTGCGGTAGCGGATGACAATCGTAAGGTGGTTGTTGATGTAGTACCGCGTTTTACCGGAAGTGGGCGCAATGTCCTTGTATCCTATCTTAAATCCGGCAGCGTAGTATTTCCTAGATTTGTCCACCGTAACAAAGCTCGTTGCTCCTGGAAGGTTGTCCACAATCCATTCCGCAACATAACCCTCCTTGACCATTTCCCTGGCGCGCTTGAGATCCTTCCTGCTCACTTGCCTAGTGCAAAGATAGTTACATTCCTGGTCGTGCCCCATTTTCAACTCGATGTCAGATTGTGTGATGCGGTCGCCCCGGAGTACTTCGCCCAGGTTCAAGGAGATGCTCTGTCCGCTGAGCAGCGAGGACCCTTCGTGGTGGACACCGGTTGGCGGGCATACGAATGGAAGGTCGTAGTATGCATGTTGTAATTGTGTATTATCGGAATAAACCTTGTTGACTAGGAGAGGTATAGCCTCGTCGTCTTTGTAACTTTTGATAGACCAGCCTACCCACCATATTAGCTATCTCCCTCTATGTATGCCATCTGCCAAACGTACCCGGAATGTAAAATGCTTCCGCACATGAGGCTGCCAGTAGGAATAGAAGCCACCTGCTCAAGCCCTGCCTTAATCGATAGTCCGCAGCCATGGTGTCGGCTCTATATGAATAGCATCAACTCCGCTTCAGAGCTTCTCCGCGTCTCCCAGAAAGGTCCTACTGAGGTCTGCGGGCTGTCCAGACCATACGCCTTGTTGTTGTTGTTGTCGTCGTCTTCTTCGTTGGGCCGCAGATCTGGTCTGATATTCGCGTCCAGGGTTCTCGGTGTTCGCGTTGGACAAGAAGAATTATATCGGAAGAGCTGCTGTAACGAGCGTAATTGGCACAAAGTACCGGTAAATAGATGCGTAGCTGCGTGGGATAGAGTAAAGACTTGCAGCCGTGGTATGCAACATGCAATGTCGAAAGTTCGTAAGAAAGCTGGAGGCGCAAGAAGTCGAAATGGATGTTGCTGGAGTTGTGATTCGTGTACTGATCGCCAGATGTGGCGATCCCGTATTCTATTTTGGGAGTGGCGCCTCGATGTTCACGTGATTTAGATCTTCCCCTGAACCCCTTTCTTTTCCGGATTAACTTCTTCTCTTCATACAACAACTTGACAAATTATTAGTCTATTTATTATTCCATCTATTTTAAGTCCTTCTGGCGGATTCATGTTCGGTTTTCACAATATTTTGGGTACAAATCGTCGGGACCGGGAGTACATAGTCAAGTTTTAACCCTCCATCCAAAATGGTGCCGAAGACAAGCTTTGGCCTGGGAAATTCATGCAGGAAGATTATGCTAGCCTGGATATTGAACCAGTATGGAACTCTCCCATTTCCCGGTAATATGTCTGTTGGCCTTTGACTTCAAATGATCAAGTGACGCCGGCGCCAGGGTAGATTTCCTCGAGCATGCGCACGAACATGGATCACAATCTGTCGAGTGGCAATGTCTCTTTATACGATTCGAGAAAAGCTAAGTTTGGGCTTTCTAAGATATGTTTTTGCTCCACCAATCTCATTGTATTCCGGTACATCAACCACAATGCCCCTGTTTCTGGTTCGAAGGCTCCCGGAAGCTCTGCAGTACCCCCAGTAGCTCAATCCGAATACCGTCTTGGTGGAAGCTCATATGGTGCTTCTTGCCGATGTTCATTCAGTTCCTGCGGACTATCAACAACCTCAAGTTCACAGACTTTCAAGCCTTTTATGCTTGCTGGGCTCCCATCCAACTCTGGCTTCCCAGACAAATTCGATAGCCTCCTAAGATCCCCCTTGGAAGCATTTGTACGCTTCCACAGTATCCATAAGCCTAAAACTACCAGTAGAATTGCAACCACACCAACCACGACCCCTGCAATTAATCCTGGAGATGTGCCACTTAAATGGCTCGTATAATTGTTAGCTGAGTTGGTCGAGGAGGCTGTTTCCAAATTGTTTCCCGTACTGGTTGGCTGCAATGTCATTGTTGCGCTTCTGGTCACTGTCAAGACCTGAGAGCTCGTAATTGCTAGCGCAAAACTGACGCTGCCACCAACAGCATTTCCTGTTCCCGGGTTGATATTCTCCGTCGCGTGGAAAGCGGCTCTCTTAAAGAAAGCAAAAGCGTTCGGTCCAGAATTAATTGCGCCAATCATGCCGGCCGGGCAGTGCATCTCTTGCGCACAGTAGAAGTAGGTTGCGTTAGGGCTCGTAACGTTGACTATGAATATTGGAGTATTCCCCTCTTGAACCAGTGGTCTTTGGGTTAGTATCGCATGTTTCTTTTGGGAGCGCAATGGTGACGAACGTTTGCTGAGGTCAAGGGAAACAATCCTGAGAAGAAGCCCCCGCCGGATTGTGCAGGCATACATGGCGCGACGACGTCACATTGAACAACACTATGGTTGAACGGACGGACTAGGAACTGGAATTGAACGGTGTCGCCGACCGCTGCTACTGTGTTCTCTGGATCGAAGGCAAGTGAACCATTCGCACTGCCAACGATTACTGTTTGAACAGCCGCCCTCACGCCCTGGGCACAGCAGAGGAGAACCGGGATGGTCGTTATTGCACTATTGAAAATCATTGTGACAGAAGCTGCTAGCAAAGTATTCATTATCCAGGAAAAGAGAGTATGGATATATGAACTTATGTAGTGGTGGCGCAGGAGTATCATGAATCACATTGTTGGCCCATCGCATGCCCTGCATGTTGGGTCACATCGAAGCACGGATTGATGTGGAACTCGTCTCAATCTTGAACCCTGCAGGCATGTGCAGACCGTTCAAACCGCTGTTTTATTCCATTTATGGCCAGCAATTATAGTCCCGGAACTGCGCAAATCATCTGGAAAAATGTAAAAACTACTGGTTGGAGTGTAGACAGCCACGAAGCATCAACCTTGGACTAATCAATTTGTAAATAGTTGAGGTATGGGGCTACACTATACTCAGAGGGATGCAGTTGTCGAATTCGTAGTCGTCGGTGTACTGCAAGAAATGTAATACAGAGGTGCAGAAACAACGAGAGGCACAAAAGAAGTAGAGTAAGCTCCAACCATGGCTAATGGCCCTGAGTGGTCCGCGAACTCGTCCTGAGATCATGTTTACCGCAGATTTCAAATGTATCTCCCAGTGCTGCACGGTATGCAGCAAAGTTCCCCAGCTCGTTGTGCCAAACCTCGAGTTGAAACTGTTGGTACTTTGTTGGGATTTCACCATCACTTTATCCGGATCCTTATTATTCGCCACATGTAAATTGATTCCAACATCAAGAATTAGCACTAGCCCTCATAATCAACATTAAAATACTTGTTAAAGTGTATTCGGCTTCGTTGAAGTGTCCAGGTGACATTGTCGAAAAAATAATCATTAACTATTCACAAACGTTCGCGTATGACTTGAACGCCTTTTAACCATCTACAATTTCGAGGAGATGGTCGGCGACTCGGCATAGAGCCTCCAAGTATATATTAATACCGGACGTGTATCAATAAACCTCTCGATTCTAGAAGAGTATCTTTGTGTGGGGCAGCTATGACGATTCACATTCTGTTCTGGGGCTGCCACCTCTACACGTGATCTGGATGTACCCGGGAACCGCTTTTCGCGATGTGTTTCTTCACGGAATCTTTGATTGAACATTTATTTTGGTATACTCCAAGTCTTATTTCAATTGAGACTTTCATTATTCTAGTGCGCTGCATACTTGTGATTTTGTAGTCATAATTATTCGTGAGACTGTTGCTGGGTGCCTCCTTCCCTCTGCGCCGACAAGCATGTATTCGACGAAACCTTCTTGTCCATATTTAACTTTTGCCCACCTAGTCTTCAAATCTCAACCAAAGTATCCACGACCCTCTTCATGATCCTCTTGTCGTTGTTATGCAGGTATCTTCAAGTGACGCTTTTCGTTCTCCCACAGAGGAGAACGGCTGGCAACTTCGTACTGCCCTATCGTTACTCGCAGTTGAGAGATTCTGAGGTTCGAAATAGCCACCGTCTCGCAGCTATACAATTTTTTGTCCTTCGTTCGAGGGCGCCAGCTATCTTTTTTCACCTGATTGGCAGCTCATAAATAGGTTCCTGCCGCCTTCCATTCAACTCAAGTGGGCGTTCAACCACCTCAAGTTCCGACACTTTCAGTCCTTTCAGACTTGCTGGCTCTCCATCCAACTCTGACTTGCCGAAAAAGCTTGTTCTTGGTCTGTTTCCTCTTTTGGACAAAATGTTCGTGCGCTTCCATAATATCCATAGCCCCACAGCCACCAGAATGATTGCCGCTGTACCAAGCACAACGCCTGCGATGAGGCCTGGAGATGCGCCACTCGATTGACTTTTGGGAGTGCTTTCTGAACCTGTCGATGAGGCACTAGCGCTTGATCCTACGGGTGTTGATGTACTTCCTGATGAGGGTATACTTCCTAATGACGGTGTGCCCCCAGCATTTGTTGGCTGTGGTGTTGCAGTTGTACTCTCCGAGCTGGCAATGCTTGATACCTGCGAGGTTGTCGTCTGTGATGTCGCGGTCTCCGATTGAGCGATGGCAGCCGAAGTAGTGGAGCCCGGCGTGATGTTCGAGGCAGCCCCCTTGGCACCTGCCGCAAATTGAGCAAGAAGACTTGTTCCCGCGTTGATCGATCCGACCATGCCCGCTTGGCAGTGCTTGCCTTGCGAGCAGTAGTAGTAGATTGCATCTGTATTGTTGATCGAGATTGTGTACGTTGGTGTAGTTGACGATTGAGCCTGCGCTTGATATTAGCAACAGCGCAATTCTGAAGTTCAAGTAGTCCACAAACCGTCACAGGCATAAACCCCGAGAAGAAGCCCAATCCCGTAGTCATCGGTTGACATGGACTATCGAAATTACTTTGCACCACGCTGTGGTTTACAGGATGGAATTGGAACTGCACGAAGTCCCCAACTGCAGCTACCATATTGTTTGGCGTAAATGTGAGGATACCAGTGTCATTGCCAACAGCTACAACATGGACAGTCGCCGCCGTAGCGGCTTGAACATGGTTCCTGAAAAGCAGAAACTGAAAGATCGCTATCGCAATGAAAGGCCGCATTTTTGGGGTTGATTTTGAATAAACATACTGAGGAAAGAAGTCACTTGGAAAATAAATGGGGGAATTGAGGGCATGGTAGGGTGCGGCGCAGGGGTTTCATCCTTCCATTTGGTGCACTCCTGAGATGCATCCTCGCTAGGGATGCACGAAATTAAAATTTTTTATTTAATTTAATCTTGTTGTTTAATTGCATAATTTTATACGGTGTTTTATACGGATTTATACAAAATCATATGATTTAATATACGAAATAATATATTAAAACTTTTATATTATATATATGCAAATATGCTAGGAATATAGACTTTTATAAATAGTTAGCACTAATCAAGGATTTAATCCTATAAAGGCATTAAATTAAATTATAATTTAATCTAATATGAATTAAATAATTTGTGCACCCCTAATCCTCGCAGCGCTTGAAAATTCATTCGGTTCTGCAAAGTGAGTTTGAAACTCGTCTCGTCTCTTCACCCTTGGTTTCGTGTCCCAAAAGCGGTGCAATTTCGCGATGCAGCTAGTTGATTGGCGGAATGATACGAGCCTCCCCCTATTGGTCTCACCTAGTACCTGATAGGAGAAAACAAAGTCCAGCTACCTGTTTAAGCAATTCAGAAAGGGCTGATGTTTATAGACTTTGTGTAACATATTTCCAGCAACCATTACCACTGCACGACGTCCGGCTGCGCCTTCGTCAATGAAGGGCAATTATCGTTACCCTCGGAGGAGCTACGTCTTCCTGCACATTGCGGCGAGGAATAAAAGCAGACCCTTTAGCCTTTATCATTGCTATGATACCATCTTGTGCTATTTCCATCTGTTTGCCCGTCGATTTCAAAGCTGCCTCGCTCGGCGAAGATAAGCAAAATCTCTGCTCAGAGCTTTTGTATGCTTCAGATTCCTCTCTTTCTGCAAAGCATTCCCCAATAAGACTAAAATGGTCCACAGTTGAAGCGTCATAGCTGTAAGGATCTTCCGCGTTTTCGATTCTGCGCGGGGAGTTAAACACTTTTCCCGATGTCAGAAGACCACTCTCGTGCTTCCTCTCAAAATCCAGTTTTTTTGAAGCAAAGTATCCATTGATCTCCGCATTCAGATTGGCAGGAATACCAGAGCTTTTCCTCCGCAGAACGTATGGCACGGGCGTTAAGTTGAACCGACAAACGATGTCGCCTGCCTCGGCGTGTAGAGGGACGAGTGCGATACTTCCGTTGCTCAGGAGTGCAATTCTTTTCCCCGGAAAGCAACCTGGTCCACTAAGGTCTGTGAGACCGCGAAGCAAGTATCCAACGGAGTTAAAATCGTTCGCTCGCAAGTGGAACGTTGGTTTATTTTCGTATATTGGAACATTGACGCTGGCACTGCGGCCGTTACGAGCAGGAAATAAGAAATCTAAAACTCTGCTGTACAGCGGATGGCTACCTTTCAGTGTTGATGGGACTATCGGGGCATTCGTATGGATAGCAGGGCTTTGGTTTGCGAGCCAGTCATAAAACATCGCCAGAACATTTTCGCACAGTAGTGTTGCTTTGTTGTTATTTGAGCCCTTGGTTTTGACGTGGATGGATTTCAAGTCGATCTTCGGAGGCAGTGTGTTCAGAACGACTTCTATGGTACTGCCAATAGCTCCGATACACCCAAGTACCTGCGATTGATGAAAAGTGGCTTGAAGCAAGTCTATGTCTGCGAGTGGAAAATGCTCCTTGAGATGAGTGGTTGCGGATGGAGACACCTGAGCCAAATTCCAGTTTGGAACCCAGGAGGGCAGATGCATGCGTCCGGAGAGTGGAATGTCTTCTATGTGAGATAAGATGCCAAGCCCTTCTCTGGCAGTAATTATATATCGAGCAACTTGTGTATACAGTCGAGGCCATTCTTGCTCGTAATCAACTCGGACGGTCGCCTTCAGCATCCTGTCGGTAGAATTGGAACCCAAAATTCCCAGATGGCCGTAAATTCTGTCCACCTCTCTCTGACAACCAAAACCTCGACGAGCATGTAAAGCTCCAAGAAGAATATCTGCTGTCTCTGCAGATGACCGACTGTACAATAGAGAAGCACCAAACCTGGAACGAGCGTCTTGCATATCAGACAGGAGCTTCAAAGAGCCGTCGAAATCACTTCCCCATGCAGCATGTAATAGGCTGTCCGAAAAGACGTTCCACCTCATACGCTGGGGTCCAACTTGTATCCATGGATCGGATGAAAGCACGAGTTCCTGTAAAGTCCAGACTCGCCGGAACCAGGGCCGCGTTAGGATATGCGTTACAGCACTTGCTCGAAGTCTGGTAGCGGAAGACATTGTCAGACTATCCAGAGCTGCAGCAGATTTCTGGACATCCTGAGCAGAGTCAAGGCTGGTAGACTCAGATGAAAACATGCGGGAAATATTCGAAATGAACGCCGAGCCACGAGTAGCAGTATACAAAGGCTCTGTTGCAGCAAGCCCATTAAGGACAGCTGTCGACTCAAGTGTCGCTTCTCCGAGGAAAATAATCGTATGCCTCGCGATTTGATAAATAGCTCCCATAAGTTGAACCTGGGAGTTTCTCTCCGCAACATCGGATTGATTGATACATATTCCGTCTGCCCAGATGTTCAGCGCTTTTTGGGGGTTGCGTATGTGACGCAAGGCTGCCTCCAAGGTGCCTGTAATATCAAGCTTTCTATCATCCATGAATACAGACCGTGTTCTGCCCTCATCTCCCCAAACGTAGGAGATCGCAATATAGTGATCAGAAACACTAGTGTCGTACTCACTCAGGGTTGTGATGATCAGGCTGCCACGGATTGGATCCAGGAGGTTCTCAGAAGGTTGCAGGATAATGAGTCGAATGGCGTCCCTGTTGATGAGCTTCGTGTATTGATATGCTAATGGATCCATCTCTCTCGGAAGCAAAATGATAGTTGATGATATTAAGGGAGCCAAAAAGCGGGAAGGGGGGAATTTGTGTAAGGCGGGAGAGAACAGCGGCATACATGCGCCAAGAGGCCACAATCTTCGTACAGCAGCTGACGATAACGGAAGCTGAAGTAGTACATTGAGTTTTACGACTTGTTGGGTAAGTTTGGTTGCAGTATTATGCTAATTAGCGCTCGTAACGGGTTTCAGTTACACATCTCATTTGACAGTTAGCTGAAGAAAAGATTAACGGCAAAAAGTCCTCGAATATCCCGGAACGGGGGAGACATTAAGAATTCACGTTTTCAGATAGGAAAGTTCGGAACAGAGAGGTCAGAGCTGAGACTGAGGTTATCTTACTTATGTGTCTGTTCCAGAGGTGCGCAATCTTTGCGCAATTATTTCAATATTCACTTCGCTGGGTTGCGCAAGCGGCTGGTTGCACGCTGCATGAAGCCTCATCGTCCAATCAACTTGAATGGTTATAGTATTGTAACCCTTCCTACCCCGCTTGGTCATTTTACACTTGTGGCACGAACTTTGACGCCTTTACACAATTTATAATCATCAACCCTACGTGATGGCCAACAACTCAATATGGCTACAGCCTGGACTGAATCAGAATCACTTTGTAGCTCTCACGAATCTTCTATCCCTTCGAAACAATGGCCAAGTTGAGCCAACCTCTAAATATGAAGATCTGGAGCCTGACAAGAGCGCCTACGACGGCGATGACTGTGAGAGCATTGATACATCAGCTAGACAGCAAATATCCAGCTCGGGTAACGACGTGCTGAAAAGACAATTTCTCGACGATATCGCCGAGTTCGCCGCCAAAGAGCATGGCGCACGTTTTGTGGCTTGTACGGCTATGAGAGAGCGCGAAGAAGAGGTGGATTTGCTGATAGCTCGAAATACGCCCTTCGAATCCTCGGATTTTGCGTTCTTTGAAGACTTCAGTAGTTTGGTGAGTGATTGGTCGTCACAACTGCACACACCACCGGTAGTCAAGAAGGGGTCCTGGTTTGGTGGATGGGGAGATTATCTGTGGGGTATATTCTTCACAAGGAATCGTAAGAACCGAAGTCATACCATTAAATCAGACTAATACTTGTAGTTTCACCTACACTGACCGTCGAAGATTCGGTGTGGATGGCGATATTGACATATTATGCTGTTCGGATCACGAGCACGTATATCCCGAGACTCAGGCGCAGTTTTAAAACGTGCAACACAGTCTTTTATAGTCCCCAAGAGACGGAAATGACAAGATCACTAGCAACAATTGATGCCTTACGCCTCCTGTTATCGTCTTACAACGATTTGGATTTTTTGCAATTGGATAACTTGAGCCGAATTGTCCTGGAGGCAAATGAGGTCCGAAACTCTAACCACGCAAAATTTATACTTGTGGACTCACACTTCGCGACACACGAAACAAAGAAATTGTGGGAGAATATTTATTTCATGGCCAGGCTTCGATGTGGATTTGAGAGAATGAGTAGAGTCCTCGCGGCGTTTCCGAGTTTCGGCAAAGTCAGATTTGTCCCTCTTCGGACAGCAAATTTCACGGCACAGCCACTCAGCAATCCCCTTGGTCTTGAGAAAACACTGCAACTATTGGGCCAAAGTATGACTGTTGCAAATGTGAAAAGCCTTTTGGGACCTAGCTGGACTATGAAAGGCGCTCGAAAGAAGTTTGCAGAAATCCAGGGGCAGCAGCTTCACGTACACGCCGAAATTCAGATGTTGCTTTACCTGTTAACGACTCGTGCCTCGCACGCCACTGTTTACAACTATATCGGCTGTAGTAAGCGAAGTTGCTTCATGTGCTGGATCTTACTCCGCACACATGGAACATACTCTACCCGAGGTTGCCACGGGCGTCTCTACAGCCGCTGGATGGTTCCGGAGACTCCAGATCTCGCGGCGGATCATACCAAACTTCTTGGAACGACATTGGGGAAAGTCCAAGATTCTCTAATACAGAGGCTCAACTCCGCATTCGACCACAATAAACTCCTGCAGAAAACTTCGGTTGTCGGGGGCAGCACTGTTGTTGGCGACGACTCAGCGGTGGCCGAGGCCAGAAGCTCACAGGCGACAAATAGAGAGAATATATTGACACAGCAGAGAACTGCGTTCGCATTTGAAAGGTACGTTATTATTTTATATCTGATTTACAGCACTGTGAGTAACCGCAAGGACCTGAATGTGAATTAGGCTTGAAATGGAACGGGCGAACAATACGAGCCCAAATGCCGCAGGACCTTGGAGGGGTGACTCATGGCACATTGAAACCCTTCATCGCCCAATCGCATCAGGAGACTACCTATACCAGGACTGTATGGATAACAGGATGCCTGATGATCCACGTGTTCTTGAGGATTTTGGGTTTCAAAACTTGCCATCCTATCACGATAGAACCAAGCTACTGGGCCTCTACATAGGCTTGGTACGGTACCTAAGCGTTACGGCGGAAGAACTAAATCTCTGGCAACAAGAAAATTCCCTCGTTGGCAATATCATTCGCGTATATGAAGAGTCGTCTTCGTTTGGTGGGGGTGCCTACTTTCCATGGTTTCTCAAGAACACCCATATCCTAGACAGTCGAGAAGCTCCGAAAGACGTCAGTACATATGTTGAACAGGCCCAAAAATTCTTGGAGGGTGACGACCGGAACAAAGACTGGAAGGAGCTCCAGCCAATAGCAAAACGACACTCTTTCGAGATACTCTTGATGGCACTGATGGGAGCAAGACCAAATCCGATTCAAGACACATGGATGAAGTTTTGGTTTTGTGCTTGCAGCAACGAAGTCGAAGAAAATAAACTTGGTTCAATATATACCAGTCTTCTAACCGATCAACTGGAAGGCTGTCTAGTTCCTCAACACTTGCGATCCAAGCCTTGTACTTTTCCGGAGTTCTGGCAGGCTTATGAATCCGGCGGGCTTGTGCAACTCATGAAAGCCAAAATCAGAAACGGGTTTTGTAACATTGACGAACTGCCTCTGATTAAAGAGTACCTAAGTCGCCCACCAAGCAACATGAAGCCGTCGGTTTGGAGCCTGAAACAATTCTTGGAAATAAACGACTACACTGCTTTCCCTCCTGCCGAGTCGGTAAAGTTTGACTACGGCTTTCTCAACTGCCAGGGATTTGAAGAGATCTGTACCCTTGGGGAGATATACAAGAGGATTCTTCGAGTCGCGGACCCTTTAGAGCTGCACGAAGCGAGCAAAAAGAATCAACTATACGACCTAGCGATCAAATATATCACTACTGGTATTGATAAAAGCCACCAGAGATTGATGAATAATTCATATTCTGAGGAGGTTATGCTAGCATCGTCAGTATCGACATTAACTCATGTAAAATAAATGCTGACATTTTATAGCTTGGCGGACAGGAAATTTTTCTTGGAAGACGGCAATAGTACACGCCAGGTTTCGTTCGCGGAATTTCGTGAAATATCGGGTCTTTTCATATCGTCCTAATTAGTCCGAGAGACCGTGTTCTGAAACCCTTGCAGATTCGAATTTGACGGAAGCGATGATTATACATGCCTGGAGCACAGTGAACCAGGGAACTTGGTATATTAATCAATGCTTGTATGCCCATTATATCAAGTGATGAGACCTTTCGGAAAGCCATCCATGTTTCATATGAGACGCAAACGATAATTTACAAGTAAAACCCCCCTCATACTTGATAAACCCTTCCATCTCCTAAAAGGCTACTCAGCTAACCCTCAAA
>QGMK01001054.1:0-13766 GCA_007825345.1 Lachnellula suecica
TACTACACCCCTTTGCTACACCCCTCAAAAACCGAGACTCCAATGGCCAAGGAGGAAAACCCCCCTCCTCAGTCTCCAAACTCCACTTCTCCACCCCCTCTTTCCTGCGGCGAGACAGCCAACGGACGCAACTCCCCGTCGTAAACGAAAACGCAGACGGCCTTGAAATATCCCCGCAAATGGTGCGCGTCCCGCGCAAACCGCTCGTCAGAGGCCTAAGCAGCATGCTCGCCGGTCTCCGAAAGCTAGAAGAAGACGCCGCAGACGAAGACTTGGACTTACTGCACGAAATGGAAGACGAAGCAGCAGGCGTGCCCAGTGCCAAACCAGCCCCCAAGCCACCCACAGCGCCCAAAGACATCGTAGTAGAAGACAGCCAGCCGCGGCTGCCATTAGGCGGCTTTGACGACGAAGCAATGCTCGACAGCGAGCCGGACGAGATCAAGAACCCAACCCTGGGCCGAGACGGTCAACCACTAAAAGTCTACAAGAAAAAGGGCCAAAAACGCACCACGCGGCGCGTGAAAATGAAGCCCTCGCGCTCCAGACCCTCCGCCACATCACCCAGACCCAACGCCGACAACGACAGCAACAGCGAGGACGAACTGGCCGACGAAGTTGTGCCTGAGACGCAAGTAGACGACACAGCCGAGTTCACAGAGGCGCGGAACTTCGACTCGGACTCGCAGTCCGAGTATACGGCTTCCGAAGGGGGGACTAGGTATAGAAGGCCGGACCAGAGCAAGAAGCGGAAGGTGATGGGGAGGGATGGGAAGATTAGGAAGGCGGCGAGTAAGGTGACTGCGTTGGCGAACCAGAATTTCAAGCGGTTGAAGCTGCGGAATTCGGGGGCGAAAGGGGGGCCTGCTCATAATAGCAGGTTTAGGAGACGAAAGTAAAGTAAAGTAAAGTAACGAGTTTGTTTATCATGGACGTCACGAAATTATGGCACGGCATTAAAGGCATAGATAGGTGGAGCATAGCATTGGGAAGCAGTTATAAAGAGTTTTGATGATGTTTGTGTATTTTCTCTCCCCTCGTGAGCTACATACAGATACGAGGAGAAAGCCCACCCGAAGACCGCCGTCATTACCATACACATCACTCATCACCGTCCCTAATCACGTCCTCCGCCCCGAAAAATAAGTTAAGATCCAAGCCAAGCCCAATCTCTTCTGAAACTCCGTCCCAAATGCACAAAGAATCGTTCCCTTGCTTGTATACACAAAACCGATTTACCCTAAAAATCGATTTCCAAATGAAACAACAAAGTCCACCACGTATTTCGTGGATGGTCATCAGTCAATTTTCATCATGCTCACTGAAAAGGTATCAAATTGCTTCCTTCCTTTGCATCGTCATCATCAATCCAATCAAAACTTTTAGCTTTCCTTTCCGGGCGATCAACTGAAGGTTTCGGCCAGGACTCTGATACTCAAGATCATGACCAGCAGACCGATCGTAACGACAATCAGCAACGCGAAGCCGAACCAACCTAGCACCATGGCTGTAGTTCCCACGCCACTCAAAACACTCCCGTTGCCCAGATCTTGCGCTATAATTGAGGCGGCGACGGATGCCGTGTGCTGCCAGAGTACTGAGACGAGCACGAAGATTGAGGCGATGAAGATGATGGCGAGGGCGATTTGGGAGACTGGGCGTGAGGGGAAGGGTTTGACTTCTCGTTCGCTGCCGTGGGAGTCTTCTTCTTCGTGCCATCCTGGGAAAGTGGCTAGGAGTAGGAGGCAAATGAATGCGAATATGATTGCGATGATGCTATTTCAGTGTCAGTGAATGCTGTCAACAAATAAAATGAGTGCCTTACATTAAGTATGGGAACACAATCATGTCCTTGAACTGACTGGCAAGCCAGATCAAATTCAGTGGGTCATCTGTGAGCGAAACTTCGTTCGCAAGCGCCGTAGCGTTGTTGCTGCAGAGCCATGATCCTCCATCTGGGTTGATGCAGATTCCGAAGTATCCTACTCTCGCTGCAAGTCTTGCTTGCCCAACTACTGTCGATATCGCGTTGTGTACATTAAAGTCTGCCTGCGCTGTCGATGGTACTGGTGTATATGATTGGTAGTAGAGGGAGATGAGGAAGATGTCGGGTATAAGCGGTGACGATGACGAGCATCCTGCTAATAACAGAGCTGAGTGAGACAGTTAGCAGATGTTCGTGAATGTTTCAGTTCAGGAGGAGTGCTTACAAAGTAATATAATAGCAATTGCAATCAATATCATGAGCACATGATGGTATCCCAGAAAAGGTATCAGTCCTGCGAGATTCAGATTAGCTATGAACGTTCTGCTATTTACCACCGTTGAGACATACTCATCCACCCAACTTGAAATCGTTGTGCCATTGCGTCGGTATCCTATGAAACACCTTCAGATCGTTATCGAGTCTGCTACTCCCGTCCTCCGTGTGCCGGAGTGGCCGAGGAGTCGCAGCCGTGGGATGCAGCAAAGCCGAGGTTCTGTGGTGGCGTTTGAAGTTTGATGGAGGAATGCGGGTAACGGGTATCGAGGAATGTGATCGAGACTCGATGTTGTGTAATTCGCCGTTGAGATATAGAGGTAGATAGATGGAGGTTGTACTGATGACTTAGAGAATGTCAGATAGCTTGAGCATGCAAGAGATGAAGATTGGGGGAAATCGTAGCAGATTGAAGATTGATGTAGTTTCCAGCTCACAATGGTTCCTAGCAGCAGTCGTACTTGAGGCAAAAATTGAGGAGGTTGGTTGTTCCTGCCTCCCCAATTTGCGATGTTGACATGGCAAGTTTGCTACAGCAACCAGCGTCCTTAGCCTACGGGCCCCTGCGGCTCTAGCCGAAAATCCGCCCCCCTTTCAGACATGATGCAGCCAACCGGAATCTACGAACTTTCGAAAAGCTTGTTTCTCACTGACGTTGCGCTTTCCGTCATCGGATCCCTTCAATTGAACCCTTTTGGAGAATTGTGACATCGTTGTTCTTCGAAGAGGATCAGGAGCTTCGCTTTTGCGCAATGCGAATCATGTCACATGTTTTCATCGCCTCCACTTCGTACCCAGCCACCCTTGAAGTCGTCCCGGCGCAAGACGCAGGAACAACGCAGCGTCTTTCTCGCTTGGTACCTTGGTACTTACAAGGGCATGGATGTTTATTTCAAGCGCTCTGCAAAGTTGTCGTGGGAACAGTGCTTGAAGTGATTTCACAGATTTATATCGCGAATACCCAGCTGGCATCTCTAGCCCTTGCAAAGGGCGCCAAATAGCAAGTGCTTCAGCCGCATTTGGACCTGCTGCTGGGTCGTAGCAACTGTGTGGTGCGATGATTACTTCTCGGTTTCGGTGAGGTTTTGGTCGTGTGTTGGCTTTCAGCGCAGCCACAACGCCCGATTGCATTGCCCCATGAGATTTTGCCTCATCGATCACTGCAGCCTTATATTATAATGGGCGCGGGCGTTTTCCAATGCTCATACTCGCCGACTTCGTTGTTTTCTCGTCTTTTTTGATGCCACATAATCGCTCTTGCGCCAAGCATCACTACGTGTCTCTAATCTTTTTGCTGTCATAGTCTCTATCTTGTAATATAAATGAACTGCGGGGGAGAAGTCTTTTTCCCGCGAATTTTCGTGCTTCTCTGGCAATAGCCGCGTGGTGATTTCATGCTGAAATGGATCCCCTCACAGGCTTATCAGACGCGTCAAGTATCGTCCGCGCTATTGATAGGACCACCAAGACAAAACGATCAAAACTCACGATTCCGGATGCGCATTCTCGGGGTCTGCAGTTCGTGTACGAATATGGAGATTCAGAAAACATTGTAGCTGAGTGGGCTTCACCGAACTGGCCCAGGAGAGACTTGAAACTGATTCAAATTATTAGCATCGTTGCTATTCATGGCTTAAATGGCCACCCAGAGCGAACGTGGACAGCCTCAAATGGCGTGATGTGGTTGCGTGATCTTCTCCCCCAGAGTGTACGCACTGAGAAGATTCGAATCTTCAGCTGGGGCTTTCCCAAGATGGGAAGTTTTGACAAGGGGAGCGTTGAGAGCCTCGACGATCATTCGAACACACTTTTTGCTGATCTGGACCGGAGGCGGACGTTGAGTGGAGTTAGTAGACTCGTGTGTGACTGGGGCGATCATATGCTAAAATATTGAAACAGACTGAAAGGAGGCCCATTATATTCATCGCTTTTAACATTGGTGGATTGATACTCGAAAATGTAGTTTCCTTTGCGGTGGTAGTATTGTCTGTAGCTGCTTATGAACAACAGGCTTTGTGGACATCTTTTGCCGACTCGAGGAATTATAGAAATCGCAGCATTTATCTATCCACACGCGGCATAATATTTCTCGCTACGCCTCACCAGGGCTTGTCGAAAGAGGGAAGGCAAATGCTGGCCTTCTTAAAGCCTTTTGGTATCAGAAGCAGATTGCCAAGCTTTTTGAGGGATGCAGGGGAATTGAGTGCGTTGAACGAGGGTTTCGTTCAAGCTATGGCTGCTATGATGGCACACAGAGGACAACCTATCATACTCTCAGCTTACGAAACTTTACCTGTGCCAAGCTTGTTCTTTTCCTCTTCTCCCGTAAGAAACCTGGAAAGTTAGAGAACTATCTATGAATCCAAGATTGACAGCAAGCTGATCGTACCCGTAGCATTCGCAATTATTACAGTAATTGAGAGCCCATCTATTCCCATTCACGCAAATCACGCGAAGGTTACAAAGTTCACTGGTTTAGACGACCCTAACTACATCCGTGTATCTGAGTATTTAGAGTTGATACTGCAGAGCATTTCCGGAGATATATCCCAATCTACTCTGGGGTGTCCTGAGATGCTGATGTCATCTGGTGCTGAGAACAACATCAGTCCAAGCATTGAAGCCAGGGAACCAGTCGAAATCGGGGCCCAGAACATAGAGCTAACCAATCATAATACTGACTCAAACCAAATGTCTATAAGAGATTCCCAAAGTTCTGATCTACACAGCAGAGTTGAGCAACGTGGTGTAGGGGCCGAGCCAACCACTTTGGCAGTACGAGAGGTCGAACAATTTTTACACCGACTGGAGGTCGCTCCAGGACTGAGTACAACAGAAGACGGCCACTTGCTTGCACCTATTCAAAATCGAAAATCCACGATAGAGAGCGAAGCAAATCCGAACGGCGTCAGTGGCCGAGCCACAACACCAGGATAATGTTCTTCAGCAGATAGTAGTCTCCAGCAAGCCACCCCATCTTCGTTCGCAGATGCTATGAGGACAGCATCAGAAATACCGGTCAAGATAGTAGACGCTGGCGGAACAGCTGCATCAGTTGCTATCTCTCCATGGGTAAAAGCAGGTGCCGCAGGCACCATTGTGGCAGGCGTGGGCATCGGCGCTTCCAATTCCGGGACAGCATGGAAATCCGCCAACGCAGCTTCCAGGAGCGCAGCTGCAGCTTCCAGGAGCGCAGCTGCAGCTGAACAGAGTGCAATTACAGCAACAAGGAAACTAGAATTTGACGTCGCTGAAAGTCACAAAAAAGATGACGAGAACAATTCGAAGCCATTTACTGATGTTGCACAAGCCTCGACTTCTGCTCATCAGCCAACCGAAGATAACAATACTCTGGCACTCCAAAACTCACCGAGGACCGTCAGACTACCGCCTGTTACTCAAGAAAGCACTGGAGATAAGAAAGCGTCCATGTCGCTCAAAGTTTCCTTAGATAATGTCACCAAACTCCAGGAGAAGAGAAAACAAGAAAAGCAGAAAGACCTAGACAAGAAATCAAAAGGCCTAAGCTTGTTCCGTCGACGTCAAAAGGCATCTGGAGCTACACCAGTATCGGCGCAAGAAGAACTGACTCGGAATTTGACGCAGCTGAGGGCCAAAGAGAACTTGACTGGCACCCCTAAGGCCTCAACAGCCACTTCGGATATCAAGGGGAAAGGGAGAGCCACCAATACGAATGCTTCAAACCAAACCCTGCCGTTGAGGGCGGCAGACTCCAACATGAATGTCTCGGGAGAGGTTGCAAGTGTCGGATCAGAACGGAAAATCAATGGCAACAGTATAGATACCCCGGAAGGAGAGCCTACAGATGTCACAGATCCGCTCGATAACGGCGTCTCAAAAGAGTAAGGCAATTTCCCCAAATATTACCCTGCCAGCTCTGACAAAATAAGATGCGCCATGAAGCCAACCTTACCGCCAGACAATGAGACAGCGATACCCACCGTGATCCACGCAAATGGCGATGTGCAAACTGAGCTCTCAGCCACGGACAGGCCAAATAGTCGAGCATCCTCAAGCCGCAGCATCAACCTCGTCAACAAAGATGACATCCATCTCGTCAACCTTACTATCCAAACCTGCACCCTACCAGCTGCCATACATTCGCCACCAGAACCTGTTTTGCAAGATGATGCTACTGTGCCATCGCCTGCCGAATATTTAGCTCCAGTGATACCACGAGTAATACCAGAAGAAGAAGTTAAAGCGACGACTAAAGTTGAAGACGAGGATTTTAAGAACCCGCAGATATGTGACGTGGGATCCTCTATATCCGAGGAAACAACTCCGAGTTCTTCAGTCGCTGCCAAAGGAGATGATCTGACTCAATTGCACGCAAACGACTTTGAATCAGAGGGAATTTCAGATAAAATGCCCTGAGAAGTGCGTTTTGCTAGCACTTGATATTTGACAGGCCGGTCAAGGACAAACTTCTTATTGACGGCCAGTAAAAAGAGACCGAAGAAAAAGTGGCTGTACGATATTGGTGATTGATTGTCATGAGGAGCTCACAAGCGCCCTAAGTGAAGCTGTAAATTGCTTCTTGAATTTGCTTTAGGAGAGTTTCGAGAGGGGTTGGATCACGTGTGAACATGGCTAGCGCAAGCTTCTATATATACCCACCGTAGGCATCCTAATTTTGGCTTTTGCATGCCACAAGTAATGAATAACGCATTCTCCGCCACCTCCGTTGCCCATTGATAACCCCAGGTAAAGATGAGCAAGTTCGTCGTTGGATAACTTTTGTGGACGGTCCTCCGTTGCATGAATCTGGCAGAAATATTTCATCGCAAGATACTTGAATGAGTGTGCGTTTTGACACCAAATGATTTGTTGACAGCTTGACTTCTGTTGAATCTCTAGGGGAGAATTGTGGGCGGTCAAAGGTCTTCCAAAAAAAGTCATCGAGAGGCAAAGAGTATCACCACGAAATCCTCCTGTTCGGATGATGTTCGTCCAGGTTTTACTTGCTTGAGTATTTCGAAAGAGGTAAAGCATGTTGTTCATACAGAGCTGAGAGGCACTTTTGCGGCTTTACTTTGACTGGAGGTTCACTTGACTTTTGGGTAGGCTTTTTTTTTCAAACGTAAGACCACGCGCCATTGTTCAGCGTACAGATTACCTAAAACTCGACTTTTATAACCTTGTTTCTATTTCTTCTTTTTACCCTAGGATTGCCGGTTTGAAAGTGTCTTGAATGTGCTACAAGCAGTGGAACATTCTTAATATACCCAAAAACAATTCACTTCCTTTAGTTTTATGCTAGTTATCTACTAGGTAAGCTTACAGGCAAAGTGTATGCTGAACAATGCCTCAAGCGCTTACTAGCTTTTGATGTCCGAAGAACAGCGGCTTGAGAGGGAGAGAGGTATTTAATATCTCCCGAACTATGAATCACAAGCCAGATTTGAGACAGTACGGTACTTTCACTGTTAGTGAGAGTTATCAGGTAGCATTCGCGTCTCGAATGTCTCAGAGAAGTCGAGAAATTTACCACTCCAAATGGACGTGGAGAACTGAAAGAAATAACAACCGATGGATATGTATATTTTTGTTAAGATCGAAATTCTATTCACAACCTCTCTACTCCTCAGCTCTCAGCTCGCACTCAGAAGACTCTTCTGTATGTCAATCACACTGACTGTAACCTTATTCGTGGTAGTCGGCGGCAAAATCCCAGCCCCCATAATCAACAAATGATTTGGATTATACTTGCCCACTCTCAAATGCCTCGTATACGACACGCCCTCCGGCGTCGCAAACTGCTTCCAAGCCCCAACAGCACCTAACTCCTGGTTCACAAAAACTTGGCTCAGACTGCCACAACTAACGAGGATGCTGCCGTTCACGCCACCAATGGGAGACCAGGTGATATACGGAGAGCTAGTTGGCTGCGTGCCGTCGCTGGTGACGACTGGGTACCCGGTCGATTCGTTGAACTTGAGGGGGTTGTCGGCGATGCGGTAGTAGACAGGAAACTCATATGTCGTGGACCCATCTGCCAGGGGGCCGCCGCCGAACTCATAGGTCATCATGTACTTCCCGTTCGGGAGCTTGGTGACTGTCGTCATGCCCGGACGATCCGTATACGTTGAATAAGCTACATCATCGACTGGGGCGGCCCAATTGAGGGCGTCGCTGGAGACCTGGTGCACGAGTTTCTGGCCGTAGGCGGGGTCGCGTTGGTCGGAGTAGTAGATGACGAGCTTGCCTTCGTAGACCATGAGGAAGGGCTCCCAGATCGCGGGGATGCCGTTGTCTGGGATAGCGGCGCCGCCTGAGGCTACTTTGGAGACGAATTTCCAGGTGTAGCCTTTGTCTTCGCTGGCGTAGACGTCGATTTGGGTGTAGTTGAGGTCTGTGGGGATGGAGTTTCCTGCGAGGAGAATCGTTCCGGCTGCGAAGTGGCCAATTGGGACGGGGAGCTCGTACAAAAATGGTTGGTATCGAAGGCCCCAGTTGTTGACTTGGTCGGTAACGTGGGAGATCTCTTTCCAGCTCTCGCCGCCGTTGACGCTTTTGAAGATGGGGAAGTAGACGAGGGGTGGTTCGGGACTGTAGTTCTCCCATGTTGCTAGTAAGGTGCCGTCTAAGAGCTCAACTGTACGGGCGTATAGAGTGCCGGGATCTGTGTAATTGGATGGAGGGGTGAAGATGGTGACATTGGAGAAAGTTGAGAATGGTAGCAGCTGGGGTGCTGCGAGGACTACCCCGGTGAAGAGAGAGAGGAGAAGAAAACGCATGACTGAACGTAGGCAGAAATACACAATGCTGCAGCTATTGTGGGAACTTAACAGATCTTATATACTGATGACTGAGAGCTTTTATAGCGTATATGGATCCATGTATCCTAGGCTGTTGCGATTGCTCGACTCATGCAGCTTAGCACAGTCCCAAGGAAGTCGAAGACGGAAAAATATCCTGGTACCCCGCAAAAATTCCATCAGACAAATAGCTGGAAAAAAGCACTACTCCCCGCAAACACAGAGGCGGCGCTGGCAAAATGTTCCGGGACGCGGAGAAGTTGATCATGAGTGCAGGGTTTGATGCGCTCCAATGGGAGTGCAGACTAAGAACACGGTCCAAAACCCGTAAAGAAAATAGCTTGCCACGCGGTCACGCATGGCAGATTCGTGACTAAGTTGGTTCAACATCATGATGTTGAGTTATGTGAAATGCTACAAAATCATGGGTTTGAAAATAAGTCGACAGTCGGAGGTGAGACAAAAGTTTCGCCATGGAGCTGCTGGAAGCGAGCCGCCATCTGGCCAATCCCCTTCAACCGGCAACATCAACTTTTCAACATCAACATTACCTCCTACCTACATCTCACGCCAATTGATTTATCGCAACAATGGCATCTACTATCGCTCTCCGTAGACTGACACTCGGCGCCTCTCGATCATCGAGATCTTTCTCCAGCTCCGCTCGCGCTTTCATCAAAGTCGGCGACAAGATCCCCAGCCTTGATGTTCTGGTTGAGAACTCCCCGGGCAATAAGGTGAACCTGAGCGAGCAGATCAAGAGCGGAAAATCTTTGATTATCGGTGTTCCAGCTGCCTTCAGTATGTAAGATTCCGTTCTCGAAGAACTGGAACTTCTTCGATTGCTTTAATTTCCAGTCTCGATAGCTTGAGGAGCTTGGGTGGTCGCGGGGAATAAGTAACTAATATTTCATAGGCCCTTCGTGCTCCAACTCCCATGTTCCAGGCTACATCAACCACCAGAAGCTAAAGGATGCTGGCAAGGTTTTTGTCGTTGCTGTCAACGATCCATTTGTGTAGGTTGAGGCATTGCTATCTGACAACTGCGGCTAATATCAGGGTAGGACTAAGGCCTGGGGTGAATCTCTTGATCCATCTGGAAGTTCCGGCGTAAGTCCTCGCAGTCTGATGCGAGAAGTCCTCTTGATGCTCACACCGTACGCAGATTCGCTTCCTCGGAGACCCCACGGCCAAGTTTACCAAAGCTCTCGACCTGTCCTTCGACGGTACTGCTATCTTCGGCGGTCCCAGAAGCAAGCGCTACGCTTTGGTTGTTGAAGACGGCAAGGTCAAGTCTATTCATGAGGAACCCGACAACACCGGCCTTGATGGTATGTTTTATTCGCTCCGGTATCGTCTGAGTACAACTGACGTTTGTAGTCTCTGCTGCGGAGAAGGTCCTGGGTTGAGATGAATGCGAGGTAGTGTCGGGAGATGTGGAGGCGGATGGAAATTTGCGGGAGTGGCCATGCGCCTTCTGTATTGACAGCGGTGTATAACGAGTTGCCATAAGATACCCATAACCAATGCAATAAGAGGCCTCTACTTGTATTCTGAAGGTGGCCCAGATGCAACCCGAAATGATCGAGGGACATCACGTGATTATGACATCCCAAAGCCCCCTTGAGGGCCCCTTATTTAATACAAAATGCGTGGTCTTGGGTCCAGTCGAAGGTCACGAATAGTTGCTTCCAACCCACAATATACTTATTCACCATCGCGTCATGGTCACGAGTGCGCAGATAACGGCGTGCGATTAGGGAGCTGACTGAGCCGAATCGCCTCCATCGGAGTTGCAACTTGGATGGATTCCACCACCCCTTGAACGACCTTCGTTTTTCAAAGCTTTGTAACGCGGCAAATCGGGACTCGTTGAATCCTTATTTCTGCAGAAAGCCCCGTGGATCATTCATCCCAACTACAGCCAAGACTCTCGACTTCTCGCCTCCCCGCCGGCACCTGAATCATCTCTTGGTGATCATACATCCCCACAGCCTTATGTGCCTGGAATCTCGTCTCTACCTGACGAGTTCAAGCACCCCTCTACAAACGACACCATTCCTCCTCAAACTAAAAAGCGAAAGGCGGCAGAGGCGATAGCACCCTCTGACAACCTCTCCGCCACCCGGGCAAGCAAGAGGATCGCCTCCGCAGCACTCAAGGAAGGACCCCCTACGCCGCTCACTACAGCAAGTCCGATGGACTCCGAAGACGAGTTCATGTCTGGCATGTCCAGCGAAGACGATGGCCTCGATGGCCTGCAAGAGAGTGACAACGAGGATGGGTCTGCAGATGGTTGGTTATTCCCCTCAGTGCCTTCCCGCGTGCATTCACGACATCATTTACTAACGTATACCCCCACAAACAGACTTCGGTTTTGACGAGCCCGAGCCAGATCTAGGCTTCTCGCACAAGGACGCTGTTGAAAAGCAGGAGAAGAAGAAGTTCGACATCAACTTCAAGGTCTACCACCCCTCGGACATCCAATCTCAGCAAGATGATCTCATTGATGAGGTCAACATGATACTCGACATCCGGAAGGAAGATGCGGCCATCCTCTTACGGCACTTCCGGTGGAACAAGGAGCGTCTGATCGAGGATTATATGGACCGTCCAAAGAAGGTACTCGAGGACGCTGGGCTGGGACCAAGCACAACGGGCCCTCCAAAGCTGGAGGTTATCCCTGGGTTCATGTGCGACATCTGCTGCGAGGATGAAGAAGGCCTCAAGTCATTCGCCATGAAATGTGGACATCGGTTCTGCATTAATTGCTACACGCAGTACCTCAGTCAGAAGATCAAGGAGGAAGGGGAGGCCGCGCGGATTCAGTGCCCCGCAGACGGCTGCAAACGAGTTATGGATTCCAGATCATTAGACCTACTAGTTGGAGCTGAGCTCCAACAGCGTTATCATGAATTACTCACAAGAACATACGTTGAGGACAAGGACCAACTGAAGTGGTGCCCTGCTCCAGATTGTCAGAATGCTATCGAGTGCGGTATCAAGAAGAGCGACCTTCTCCGAGTAGTACCAACGGTTGCCTGCGATTGCAAACACCGTTTCTGCTTTGGATGCATCCTTGCAGATCATCAACCGGCTCCTTGCGACCTCGTTAAGATGTGGTTGAAGAAATGTGCTGATGACTCGGAAACTGCCAACTGGATTTCCGCGAATACCAAGGAATGCCCCAAATGTAACTCTACAATAGAAAAGAACGGAGGTTGCAATCATATGACCTGCCGGAAATGCAAGCATGAATTCTGCTGGATCTGTATGGGTCTCTGGGCCGAGCATGGAACCAGTTGGTACAACTGCAACAGATTCGAGGAAAGAAGTGGTTCAGACGCCCGCGATGCCCAAACGAAATCTCGTGTTTCTCTAGAACGATACCTGCATTACTACAACCGATACGCAAACCACGAACAGTCTGCGAAGCTCGACAAAGATATCTACCATAAGACGGAGAAGAAGATGATCCAGCTGCAATCAGCTTCCGGAATGTCCTGGATTGAGGTTCAATATCTCAACTCGGCATCCCAAGCTTTGCAGACCTGCCGTCAAACTCTCAAATGGACCTACGCATTTGCATATTACCTTGGCAGAGTCAACCTCACTGAGATGTTCGAGGACAACCAGAAGGATCTTGAAATGGCCGTTGAAGCACTCTCCGAGATGTTCGAGAAGCCAGTAACGGAGCTCGCCGACTCGAAGCTCAAGGTAGAGATTATGGACAAGACATCGTACTGCAACAAACGCCGAGTCATTTTGCTTGCAGACACTGCAGACAACCTTGCAAACGAGGTTTGGGAGTGGAACCCGCCAGATTTATTCACTAGATAGTATCGTTCCTTGGCGGTTCCCCCTCACTCTCAGCTTGAGCCTGCAGAAATATACATGGTCCGGAATCGACAGCACATCGACATGGATATGGAGCGACGGCGGGATATGGACCGACGGCACATCGACTACCTTATGGAGCGTCTCACCATCTGATCTGGGTACCTCTCAACGATTATCGTAGCACACGCCTTCTATGTTTTGGTAGTCCTTGACCTTACCTTTGCTTCACCTTACATTACCTTGCATTCCACCCGGCGTTCACCTCACCTTACTTTTCTTTATACAGCGGGCTCCTCCACCTTTGCATCAATTTCGGGGCCACAGGACGGAGGGGTTATTGGACGGCATGGGCGCATTGGCTCATCATCTCCTGCTTTTCCAGGTGGGATAATGGGGGGACTTAACGATGATGATGGATGGAGTTATTTGTGTTTATAGGCAGAATACAGTATGAAATCACAATATTCAATAACAGCGATAGCAGTGTCCGAGCTTTTAGGTGAGGTTTCCGTACTTATGGTTAATTGAGGAATGAATGATTCTACTTTGAATTTGTGTGGTATTTTATGACTGTGGCATGCTTTGAAACTTTAATTCCTATCTTTGTACCTTCCTTGCCTTCATGATTACCTTTGTATTATGGCCGAAGGTTGCGATCCGGCAGGGCCCTACCCTCTGACAGAGTTCTCTGCCCAAACTGTTAAACTGAACTCCAACTAACTCCGAGTCAGGGAAACTTCAGGGGAAATCAGGAGATTTCGAAACCCTGCCCGATCCATTTACGATTCTCCAAAAGCACTGACAACACCTCACACTCGCAGCACGCCACAAAGCCTCACATAAGATTCATACAGCCATCAATTCCACTCCTACTCTAAGCTAGC
>QGMK01001055.1:0-13764 GCA_007825345.1 Lachnellula suecica
TATTAAAATTTTAATATTTTTAAATTAAAATATTAAAAATTATTAATTTTAAAATATTATAATAATATATAAAGCACTTTTATTAATTGGCTATTATATTTTAATAGATTTTTATATTAGCTCAAAATATATACTAGTTATAGCTTTGCTAGCCTAGCTACTTTAGGTTAATCCTGAAATTTGCTCCTTTGCAAACTAAATTTGACCTTTAATTAAACAAAAGAGGCATCGCGGTCCACACTTAAAACCTAAGGGTCTCTACGATGTGTCTCGAGAGGGAACACGTGATGCTGAGGAGAGGCCCTTAGATTTAGGATGCTTTTATACCAAATTTGTATAATAATCATTCCGCTTCTTGTAGTCACTCCGCTTCTGCCCACTAAGGGGAAGGGCCCACTTAGTGCGGTGCGAGGCCCGAGAGCATCCACGATTATCCCTTGCATAGGTGGGATTACACGAGAGGCTTACAAATAGAGACGATGAGCTTCAATGGGGAAGCTGGCATATAATACCATTTATTTTGAACTTATATTATGAAGTTTGAGCCGTTATTAGTTTATCCAAGCTCCGAGACACCTTCGTTCAATCTTATGTTCCCAACTATGATTACGTAGGTCAAAAATTCATCTTGAAATAAGCGTACTGATTGCTTTCCCGTCCCGAAAATGTTGCAACTAGGTCTTATTCATCGCCCAGAGACCGGTTAGCCGATACTATGGAATAGTGCCGATCTCGTGCTGAACGGCGTACCAGAAAATGGTAGTAATTGGCAGAGCCGTACGGAACAAATAGATGGCAAACCCTTTATTTTGTTCTAGTATAAAATGAAGCTATTTAGAGGGCATCCGGCCAGAGCGCTATCACGTGCATCCGAGCTCTTCAATGCTCCTTCCTTTTAATTCCACCGAATATCCTCCGCCGCTTCCTCCCGTGCAATGTGGCCAGAGACCTTTCGGCTGATAGCAATAGTGTGGAAATATAATCCGCGTGGCGTGTCATCTGTGGCTGGTCTGGCGCTGCTACTGTGTTTCTCAGCTTGACTCTGGCACTAACATGATCATCGTCGTTGTCTTTGTCGTTGCTGTCGCTATCAGCGTCAGAGGTGCCCCCCTCGAATTGTTCCAGCACCTTTAGCTCGGCTTTGCGCTCCTCTTTAACTTCTGGTGGCGTGCGCCCTATAGGCCAGTCGTCGGCGGCATCATGGTACATGGCGCGTCTGCATCTCTGTTGTACGACAAGCGAATAGATGTACCGTTCAAGTTAGACAACAAATTGAGCATCGTATGGTTTCTGGGATACGGGTGTGCCAACGCGTTGCGGAACCGGGTAGGCACCTTGAGTGGCAACAATGTCGTAAAAGTCCTGCAAGGTCGCACGACGGCTAGCCAATGGGCCGCAATTCAAAAACTGATGACAATTGCCAGCTTACAATTGTGGTCGTAGGTGGGCTGTCTGGCCACGATGTCATGGCCCACGGATGACTGTGTGTAGTTCAAGCAATGTGGTGCAAACAGGCAGATTTGAAAAGGAAATGCATGAATAAACATTGTCATGTGTTACCGAGGGGTGTTGAAGATGGGCTACGACAGCTGGAAGCGATAAAACACAAGGCAAGGGAAACTGGAGTTGCACACAGTTGATAGAAGCTTCCATCGGTGGTGGTTTTCCGTCAATTGAAACAAGATGAAGCTCATGACCCAGTTGTCGATCAAATGGTCGTGGCTGTCCCGAGATTTGAAGTATTGGAGTCAATGATAGACCGAAGAGAGCTCAAAAAGACTTGACAATCTACTAATACTAATACAAATAACTCAAGCAATATGGACTCGAAGATTTCCGCCAGCATCTTAAAGGGAGGTGTGAATCGGCTCAAATTCTTAAGTGACTCCAGAATGCCATCTAAGTCATACCTATTGAGTTATGATTCGCCGCGAGGTTAGGACGCCCTCGCCCTCGCCTTTTCTTTTTCCTTTTCCTTTTCTCTTTCTTCTGCCCGTTTCTTCCTCTCCAATTCGAGATTCCTCATTGTACCAAAAAACTCGAACATCCCCGGGGCGCGATCTGCACCGTAGACAAACGCGCATGAAACGCTCAATTTCAAATACCCTTCTCCAAAGAACTGGAACCAAAGGTCATATTTGCCATCACTGCTTTGCAGCTTGATGAGTTTGCGACTCGCGATAGTGGGACTTCGGAAAGGACCGAATTGGCAGTAGGTTTTATCGTCGAGATACACATCTCCAAAGAGCATATTCTCCTTCACGCCATCTGCCTCCGGAAACGTCGCAAGGATGTCTTTATACTTTCCTCCGCCATGATATTGGGACTCGTCCAGGTAGTAGAAACTGGCTTTTTTTCTTGCATACTTGTACAATCCAACAAGGCCTCCCTCTGAGTAATGTCTGTTGGCGTGCTCCGTTGAAAACAAATTAAATTCTTGATGCACAATCGGCTTGATTGGCATAGTCTTATTCTCATGTTTATTCTGTTTGTGGACCTTCCTATACATCGACATCTCGCAGTCAGCAGTGTTCTTCGGGACAGTTTGTGGGTAAGTCCAGAGGAAGTCCGGAGTCAGAATGTCTCCAGCTCAACAACGAAGCCAGAAATGTTATTCCCTTTCAGATTTTGACGTACTTCAAATGCTCATATGCGGCGAGAACCTCATCTTCCCTAGGCTTCTCCCATCTTATATCCGCCTCCTTCTCCTCGTCCCTCTGTTTCTGCTCCTCTCGTAATTCTCGCTTTCGTTCCTTGCAGGCATAGCCAACCCACATGTCGATATGATGTTCAGAATCGCAACAATCGGATGAGTCTTCCGATTCTTCGTCTTCATCATCCTCAGAGTCGTCCTCGTCTTCGTCCTCGTCCTCGTATTCGTCGACTTCGGGACCATCGTGTACTAAGACGTCCCCATCCCCCTCGCACTCTACTGCCTCTTCTTCCTGGCTCGCTAATTCGTCGGCTTCCTCTAGCTCGAACAAATCTTCGTCGTCTTCTTCGCTCTCGCCGCATCCGTATCTAGTACACTCTGTACATGCATCATGGTAGTACCACCCAGGGAGGGAACCAGTTTCGCGGACTTTTGCAATGAGTGCGGCCCTCGAGGCATCAGATTGACGCGCTTTGCTGGCCTTATGTTCTTTTTCGAGGCGTGCAATGTTGGCGCTGGCAGCCTCGACGCGACGATTGGCATCGATTTGAGGCGATTTAAGTTCGAGTGCTCTGGCTCTTTGGGCCTCCTGCTCCTTTAATCCACGTGCTTCTCGCTCTAGCTTAGCCTGACGTTTCCTTTCGCCTTTCGACATAGGCCGAGCCATAGACTGAGCCGTATATCGAGGAGGGGCTTCCATTTCATGCGCTCTTGCTTCACGCGATGCGAGTTCGTAAGCAGCCTGCGCTTTCATTTCACGCGCTTTGTTGGCCTGACGTTCCGTTTCGTCCTTTGCCATGTGCTGTACCATGTCGACTTGATCGGTCTCGGACTGGTGATCAGCCCTGAGTTCTTGCGCTCTGGCTTCACGTGCTCTGGCTTTACGCGCTCTCCTTGTCTTGGCTGTACCCATCTTGCGCCTGATGAGAAGATATGGTATTCGCCGATCGACGTTGGCTCTGAGATGGACAATATTGGGTGCGTTTCCTTCTTCTGATATATTGAAATATGTCGACGATGTTGACGCGTTTCAAGAATGTCAGATCAGCCACAACACTAATGACGCGTCGCTCCTAACTGAGATCTGCAGATCCCGAGCCACGCTAACATTGGCGTTAGCTTAGCCATTTCTAGTACAAAATGACAATAATCAATTGACTTTCATGTTTTACAAACTCCCGTTGCCACTTTCTGTGAATTCCGAGAAAAAATAGGGGCTGATCTAGACCCCGCTTTGACCCCGCAATTCAGGACGCTCTTATCCAGCGCAAGGGCTCAGGCTGCCACTACCTTTTTAAACCCACGGCGAAGGGATTCTGAGTTGATGCAGGAGATGATAAATGATGCAAATTTGACACTTACAATTGCGGCTCAACTTTGAGATTATTGAACTCTGTCTGGTCATGGGTACCTTCCTATCTGTTCAATCCGATACGACATTCACATCACAGTCCAGGATTGGAAGCAGTAAATTTAATTAAAAATATGCATATTACAAACCAGAGGTCGATTTCAAGAACGTTTTGAGTATCATAAACCTCACCAGTGACTTTGATTCCATTCCCCCATCGGATGTGACATCTCAAAGAACGTCCCACGAGGCGATGGCTTTTCCTTCACCTCTTCTGACCTTCTTAGCTTATCCGCTCTCTCTTCCTCGAGATCTCGCACAATTCCGACGAATTCAAACACTTCGGGTGCGGTAGGGGCGAAGACATGGTTGTCTGGGAAAACAAGATTCCGAGGGATCCTTATCTTCAGATATTCGTTCTTGAAAAACAAGAAAGTGAAGAGGTCAACTTTGCCGTCAGTATTCTCATTGATACTCAAATCTCTACGCTCTGCCCGCTTTGGACAACTGAAGGGGCCGAACTGATACTTCACTCCCAAGCCGAGTGACACTTCACAACGCACCAACCTCAATTACCCATAAATTGGGGTGGGGTGTTTGCTGAGGCATCTTCGCCCATATTCTGGTCCTCGGGCAGGCAGAGAAAAGGCACCATGGGTACTTCGTACTCCACATCGGGGTGTCTTGGATAGCTGTCAATGTAATCCGAGGAGTATAGGTCGAAGCATGAAGGGGTTATGATGTCGATTAAGATTTTTCTCCTCTCCGCCCTCGCGCGCCCATGCTCGACTTTGAAAGCCTCGTAAGCGATGCGTACCTCTTCTTCCTTCATCATGGCCAGCTCCCATTGTTGGTCGTTCTTCTTTTTGGCTTCCAGCCAGGCCAGCTTTCGACTTCTGCGATCGCTTTTCAACTCGTAGTAACAGTCGGCATCAGAACCATCGTAAGAGTACACCGATTCTTTGTCCCGGGGGGTTAAATTCGCATTCTGAGTCGTGCACGCTGGCACACTCGCAGTTGGATTCATAGCCTTCCTCCTCCTTTTCCACTTCTCCGAGTTCGGACAGATCCTCGTCAAAGGCTGCCGGAGGAACTATTACATGGCTCCACCAGGCCCCGCCAATACGTTTGTACCAGGCTGGGAGGGCATCGGCTTGACGTTTTCTTTCTCCGCGTGCCTCCTTGACTTGAAGGGCTTCCAGTTCACGGGCTTTGCGCTTCCGATGTTTCTTTTCGGTGCGTGCTTTGCTGGCTTGGAGTTTTCTTTCGACGCGTGCGGCTTTAACTTGGAGGGCTCCGATTTCGAGGGCTTCGGATTCGCGGGCTTCTGCACGCGCTTTCTTCTTGGCTTTCCCCATTTTGCGCCCGATGAGTAGATATTCGGCTTGACGTTCGATTTTTGAGGCTTGAAGCTGCAATGTTCTTGGTGTTTCTCTTTGTTTGCTTCGGATATGTTGTTGCGTTGTTTGATAAGCAACCGATGTCAGCCACCAACACGTGTTCACGTGCCGTGTTACAGTACATGGTTATGACGCTACTGTAGCTGAGCGAGACGTATCACAACTATGTATGTTTCATTACTTCTTTTATTTATCAACACAATGTCTTTTCATCTTAGTATATAACACTCCACCTCCGTAGTGGTCGAGCTTAGAGCAGGCCCTGTGTAACCCCGCAGTTCGCCGGGCTTCAGGGGTCGCCCCGCTATTACTGCAACGGTAACGAGAAATCTCACTGTCACCCTTGATATCCTTCAGCAATCTCAGAAGCGAATCAAAGCTGACAGAATCTTCTGCTTATGTTCTTCCTGCCTTTTCTTTACTCGTTTATTTGAATTCTTTCTAGACTTCTTGCAGTGCAATCTGCCAAGATCAACTTCCGACGCTGACTTTGCAATGGCTGCCGGACTACGGACTGCAAGTATTGCAGTCGTGGTATCACCGTGTCATCGATTGTGTATCAATGGTATTTAAAGGAGCTTCTCTTCGTGTTTCTTGGTTTTGGTCGTGCCATGCAATCGATTTCTCGTAAACTTGTCGTCGTGTCCAGCATGAGCGTCTTGATGGCTGCGAGGACTTGTGGCTAGACGATGAAGCTCGAGAGTTTAATGCTGCCTGTGCGGGCATAATCGGTAGATGAAGTTCGAATCGAAAGTCATCAGGTGAGATTTGGTTGGGGAGTTCAATTTTCTCTGGAATATAATATTTAATATCAGCAGTCCACGTATCATTCTCCTAACTGTGGCTCATAGTATTTCCAAGCTGAATGTATCGCCCATGGGAGTCGGAGCTTATGACCCTTAACATCCACTCCCGGTGTCGATGGTCTTTTCGGTCTGCACAGCATCAACACCACGGGAAATGATGGAGCAAAAGGGAACAGCACCCTGGATCTTGTTGGCTCTGATGTTGAAATGTATGCCCAGCACATTGCTACAACATCAGCTGGCAGCTAAGAGTGGACAACAATTCTTGTGTTGACAGCACGCGCGGGATGAGAAGGGACACAACTCTTTGAAATACACAAAATACACGTATTGACGAAAATTAAAGTAAGGACGATCGAGCCTTCAGGTATTCTTAGATCCATATATTATGATATCATGACTTATTCTCTCTCCTTACTACATCCACCCCACCTCCTCGCCAGTTTGAATATTGTATACACAACCCCTGATCCTCACCCACTCGCTAGGTATAACGCAAAACTCCCAAAACGACCACGCTTGCTCATATGCCATTGCTCACTTAGCACTAGTATTCCAGCGGGAGCTGGTGTGTGACTGTAGGAGCGTCGCCACCCATGTATAAGACAGAAGAAAATATTGAACAGACAATGAAAAGGTATGGTATATACAGGTGCAGCCTCTGCTGCATGCTTATGTGACGAACAGAAGGTTCAGGATCATGAGACCCAGAGGTTGGCGCTTCGGCCGTGATGGAAATGTCGTCTCGATAACGAGGTGTTGTTCGCGCCGACGGGCCCACTCCCCACGTCAATGGAGAGGCTGACGAGGTTGATTGAGTTGCCGCTTCCTAAGCTCAAGTTGGACGCTGCAGTGTTCGTGAAGCTATCAAGACTGAAGAACTTTTGTAGGGCAATTTGAGCGGACTCTGCGGTGTCAATTTGCTCCTCCTGTAGCACGTACAAAACTGCGACTCGCGCAAAGTCCAGGACCTCCTCTGTGACACTGAACGATGCAGTGGCACTTGCTGAAGCAGAACTTGATGTCGCCGAGGCACTGACCGAAGGTGCCTGGGACGTGTCATAAACGATGCCGCTCGACGTCGATGCAGAACCTTCAGATGAAGTGGTATACGCGGAATCATCACGCGGCTTCTTTTCTGTAGTTGAGGTGGCGGAAGGTGTAGCTGATATTGGGGTCACAACGGCGTTTGCTTGATTAACTCGCTGGGATTGGCCGTCGAATGTTACCAAGGCATTTTCTGATGAACATGATAGGTTCGCGCTATTCAGTCGCGCCACAATCTTGCTTTCTGAAAGAGGTACCGAGAAGTTCGTTTGAGCGCCAGAAATAAGACGAGGAAGAGAGTCTCCGAGGGTGACGTTGCTCACAGATGAGCCCGATAGGGTAACGGTCGTACAGCCAGAAGCGCCAGCAACAGAGCAAGTTGAGCCTGTGAAGCCATTTGTACAAATACATGCACACCCGTTGTCGATCAAGGAGGACCCGCCATTCTGGCATGCAGTGGTTGAGTTTGCTTCACATTGCTGAAGCGCGGATAGTGAGCTTGTTTTGGGTTTGTTCAGAACCAGAAATTCGAGAGGGATGACGACTGCTGCTGCGATGATGATTAAGAGTATTATGATGACAAGAAAGAATCCCCAGCATGGGAGTCCACAGCAGCGCCGACGCTTCTTCTCTCTGGGTTGGCCATTAGGATCTAAGGGCCCTTCAGACGGGTCGTATGGCGAGGGCCAAGACGACGTTGGACGCGTTGGAGTACCTTCTCTTGGAGTTGCTATACCTGGTGGCGGGAAAGCAGCTAGCATACCAGAAAGACCAGAACGTCGTTTCTCTTTGCTGGGCGCTATGTTTGTTAGCAAGCGTAAGTAGTTGTTGGAGCGGAGTACTTACATTGAAAGTCACCATCTTTCTCATCACTGCTCATAGGAAAGTCATTCAAGTCATTGAGGCGGCTAGCTGGTCTCTTCCCACGATCCATCATTGCTGCCAATCGTGTTGCCCGTCGAATCAAGTCCGGTAAACTTGTAAGACTGCCTCTAGCTTCAGCATCTCGGACGGCGTCCATATCAAGCCTCGGGGGTCTTCGGATGGCCGAAAGTCTGCTGAAACTGGGGCTTGGGACTCTTGTCTGGTTGGCTTCTCCTGGTTGCAACGAGCTCGCAGCATTGTATGCTCCCAACAGTGCAGTTGCTCTAGCATCTGTCGGTGATGAATTCACGCCACCGTCGATAGGCATAGCTCTTGCGATCGTGGGAACTGAGCCTTCCGATGAAGAAGACTCAATAAAGCCCGTTCCGGTCGCAAGAGGTGAATCGGTATCCCCAACAATAGGCCAGAATGTCTGTCGCTGGTCCTCATTCATTCTGGAAGTTCCCAGCGCGCTTCCAGCCCCAGCAGCTCCAATTCCGCCATCAATGACACCCATTCTTTCCAACTTTGACATTTGTTGTGAAGGTTGTTTAGGTATTGGCGATGGACGAATTTGATCTCCTCTGTCGGAACTTTTCGTGGTAATCATCGAAGGCTTCGCTCGTTTCCCAAGACTTGCACTTCGTATTAAACCCCTATCATCATTATCGTCAAAATTCGACTCTCTTGACTCGCGACCCTCTTCAATTACGTCGTGCCCAAACCCGCGCTCGGTGATATCCTCGTCATCCTCATCATCATCGAACTGATATCCCGGTGAGTCCGAGCCCCAGCTCGACGGAATCGCCGCGCTTGAAGCATACGACAGATGAGATGGTTGTGTTCGCGGACTTTCCTCCGGAATTGGAGACACAAAGGAAGCCTGGGAATAATACGAAGAAGCTCCCCGGCGGGCACTTGGCGGAGGTCCTAAATTTGCGCTCCTTCTCGGTGGACCAGGAGGGGGTAATGGAACGGGAAAATCCGGTATTGTTCCAACAGATGAGATGGTAGAAACCCGTGACGACTGTGTCATTGGAGACATGAGTATAGGTGATGCGATATCCTCCTCTTCGGCTCTCATCCCTCGTCCTTGACTTCGTTCAGGTTGCGGTTGGTATTGGAAAGAAGGCGTATGCTCTTGCAATCGCGAGGCATCAAGCATGGAGGGAACATGGCTTGGACGAGGTGGTCGTTGAGGGGGTATACTGCGACCGGGTGGTGGCTGATATTGCTGATTACTTCGAGGATCCGGCCCCTCGATTGTTCCTGACAAAGGCCATTGCGGTACTTGGGTTGGTCGCGAAATGGCGACACCGATTGGAGCTTGCGCAGTTCTTGAAGTCGTCACCGCCGGTGGCATCTGAGGTCGTGATCGGCTCATAGATGGTTCTGGCGCAGCTCGAGGTTGGTCATAAGCCCGCGTTGGTGGCTGTGGGATATCTGGCGGCAAACCTGCTTCCATCCTTTCCCTCGCCCTTCTCACAGATCCACCGCCCGGCCTGGATGGTGGTTGCCATTGCTGTTGGCTCATTTATGCAACGGTTGGTCGAATCTCAGTCCCGAAGAACTCCAGGAAGTGTACGCAGTTTTAAGAACCCTACCCTGACCAGTCCCACAATCTAGAATCTTGTATCTTTATCGCGTTTGCATATGCATGAAGCCGTTCGGGTAGGTTGATTAGCATATGCTAGTAGCCGTGTTGTTGTTCTGCAGGAATTCGAGGTGGTCGTACGCGATGATTGACAAAGGGGTGGGTAGATTATGATTGAATGAGTCAAGGTCCAACCTTGGCGTATATGTGAATTGAATTTTACTCCCCGCGGACCGGGAAGGTGTTTGATCGAAACTTTCGAACGAATATATGAAGTGGTCAAACTTCTGTGAGTGCTGTAAATCTACAAAAGAGTGTGGTCGGTCGCTGGGACCGAGAGGCGAAAATAGACAAAAGATCGAGGTCTATGTTTGTGAAGGTGAAGGGCGAGTTTGCTATCGCATCTCAACGGTGCTGCGGTGGTTCAAAAGGCCCGTCTAGACGTGACCATGGATGTGAGTTCAAATCCTAAATCAGGCAAACTGCACCAAGAAGAGAATTAGCGATTGATGACCAGCACTGCAATCAATGCAATATAGAAAAAAGAAGAAAAGAGCAGCAGAACAGCGACTCGGGACGGAGAAGGTGAGCGTCAGAGTGTTTTCACATACGACAAACGGGAAGGAAGGCAGCCGATTCGAAGTCCCTGGCCGAGGATGCAAGAACGTGAGAGATAGGGCGAACACTACCAAAGATGGAAGCAATTTTCCTCGACAGCCGGCAACTTGGCCCGAAAGCTGGGTTACATGGACTTCCACGGTATAGCGTCGTAATTCTGGCCTCGTTCTCAGCCCCCACGAAGAATATAATGCTGGGGGGTTATTGACGGAAAAATGTGAAATCGACTACGAACATTTGCTGTTTCGAAGCCTGTGAAAATCTATCATGCGATGACCACCCGTTTTTGGACCCCGCTACTTCAACACACACAACTCGCACAAGAATACGGCGTACGACACCGTGGTCGTGTACAAAACGTCGTTTATTCTCCGCCCGTTCGTCTGCGATGCTAGGAGTTTTCCCTGCTCGAGGATGCTTGTTTCCGAGACGAGGTTGTGGAACAATGGAAGCTATGAAGCTATCGAAGCTGCGGTGTGAAGGAGTACTCAGTACAGAGTGTTCCGCGGCGTTCTAATTGCTGGGGGGAAGTGAAGTGGAGTTTCAGAAGAAGAAAGGCCTTCGTTCCGAGGAAAGAAGAGAGCCTCGAGCCCGCCCTCGGAGGGAGATCAAGCAGCGATGAAGCGTTCGCCTGGGTGAGGGAATTACGATAGATGATAATCCGCGGCGGCGTGGCGTTGCGTTATCGTCGTCGTCGTCGTCGTTGCCCTCTGCTCTTCGCCACTGTCCTGCTCTACAATCCGTGCAACAAGTCTCAAGAAGGAAGAAAAGAAGTTGTCGCCAGATCCAAAATATGGCAGGATTTGTATGAGATCCAACTCAAGGCCAGCAAATGAGCCGATTGCAGCGGTGATTGGCTTGTGGCCCAGAATAAAGTGCTCGACGCAGAAGCCAGCTCTGCGACTGGTCGGCGGCCTTCGTACTCTCTCGCCTCGGCCCAGAAAACATGTGCGTCATCATGGGCATACCAGGGGAACGCTTCAATTTTGGTTTTGGCTGGGGTTACACCTGGTCGTGGAGGTGACGAGGGCTTAAACAGAAACACGCTACCAGTGGAGATCTGCCTGGGACCCTGGGCATCTCCGCCACGAGGCCCGCAAGAGACGGGCTTCTGCAGGGGCTGAAAGGCCAGGACGGTCCCACAGCGAGGGGCCGGGGCTTTTTCCGTCGTAGTGTATTCTTGGGTGTACAAAGCGGCGGGAGTAGCAACGTTGGAGCTTGCAGGTTGGGCACAAAATACGCTGAATCCGCCACTCAGATGCATATATCTAGCGGCTGCTTTACCACTTCTTCCAGCACGAGCTGCAAGCTGCAAGTAATTCTCACTAAGGCCTTTCCTGGTCTCGCTGCCGTCCTAGCCTGAACACCACTGAAGTGTGGCTCACTAAGACCTGTCAGCACTACCGAAAACACTACCGAAACGGAACCGTCGCAACGTCGGCTCACTGCTTATCTCCAGATCTCTCCCTTTCAGCTTTCAAGCACACTTCATAAACGTCGCCAGTCCTAACTGCTTCAATGTGGCGAGAAGCGAAGAGTTGGAGGAGAGTCAACCTGAAGAATTGATCGAGTGATTGTCAGCTCTCGGTTGCGGCAGGGGTTCCCAGCCATTCATCATCTACCCCTGAATGCTCTGTTTCACATTGACACGGACTTGCATCCGAGCCAAGACCCCAACCACTTATGGGCCAATACTGTATTTTGCAATTTTCAGGCTCTGCTCCTACGGGCAAAGAGCTCTTTTGAGATCAATGTTTTCAGTGTTAAAGAAGCAAATCCGATTATTCTAGGTATTATATCGTTTAATTACAACGTCAGCTTCTTCTAAGTTTTTATTATTGCTCCCCCACTGATGGCGCACTTGTCAAATCTAAAACAGATTTCTTCAAAGTCAAAACCCAATTTTCCGAGATCGTGAGACTCAATTTTAGCCCTGTCCCGTCGTCCCGTGCCCCCAGGTTATTAATGTTCGTTTCACGATTTGAAGTAGTCTTTCCAGCAAACGGCAGCTAAATCGCACCTCCGTGCAAGGTCACGCAGGTCAACGTCGCAACTCAGGCCTCTTTTTTATATCCCTGCACGCAGTGCTGCTCGTAAATAGGCGCGCCATGTGGCAGAAATGATCACGTTTTCTCACGTAAACTTCTCGACTTTCCATCCGACCAAGATTATGGATAACTAGGATGAAGCGGGAGATTACTATGCATGATCGCGATCGAAGGATTCCACATGGAAAAGAGCGGCTTGTACTCCGGCGGCACAGGTTTTCAAAATGCACTCAGGCCAGAAGATTCGCAGCACGGTACGAACGGAAGGCATTTGAAATCCGGCGCGTTTCTCCACATTTGAAGTCCTTCTAATTCAACAGCACAAGATTCCAGGAAAGTTATTATGTCAATGATGATGTGGGAAATGGGATGGCTTGTGTTGTGATGGAAACAAAATTGTGATTTGGGCTCGTTCGGGAGCCACGAGCAAAAGTGGGGAGGGAATCACATGGGTTACTCGAGATAAAACCCACCTTTGCTCAAGACACAGCGTGGAGTATAGATATTTAATTTTGATTTCAGGCAAATGTTATCATTTGTAATTCGCACTACTGCTTGAACGCTTGATTCTTGTCACTCCAGTCTAATTGTCTTTCGCGCGTGTATAGATAAGCGGGGTGCCTCCGAAATGAGCACTCATGTCGAATCTGCGGCTTCTTCAACAAGAAAAATGTCTTGGAAACTTGTTCAAAGAGTGTTAGCGGACTTCGTATAGGTGTATTGTTGGAAAACGCAAACGCTGATTTTGTAAGCATTTGGGTTTATGTTTATAGCTCATTTTCTGATTTTGCGGGCTGTTGGGTACTTAGTGAGCTTCTCCGCTATGTTTATCTGTATTTATACTCCAGTATTCGATCCTCATTAACCTTTCTCATAAGCTCCATGTTTCGTTCCCAAACACTGGCGAGCGAGTGCGCGCAGCCCGCCGGCTATGGTCAGTATAGATCGCGGGGATAATGTGAACTGTCTCCAGCTACTACACTGGTGCATCCCGCATTGTCTATGACACTTGTTGCAAGTCATACGTATATAGCTGACACTTCAAATGGCCAGGCTACGTGTTGCCGTCATATTCTGGCCTACACAAACTTTTGAAGTTAAGCACGTGACTCCAGCCATAGGGATGGTACGCCGACGACGGCATCCATGACTATATGTGGTGAGACAATAAGTCGGGGGGCAGGCCCCCACTCTCGCCTTCAACTTTAAAAAGCATTCTTTTTATATTTCCTCTTTTATTTTCTTGCTTATTTTCTTTCATTGCTAGCGCAGCGTAAACTATCCTTTTATAAGCGAAAAAAAAGTGGGTGTTTTAATAATAATAAAAAGAAAAATTAAAAGATTCGAACTTTTATCGAATTAATTAATTAAAAAGAAAATAAT
>QGMK01001056.1:0-13736 GCA_007825345.1 Lachnellula suecica
CGTCCTCTACCCCTCGTCCCCCTAGCCCCTCGCACAGAAGTCCCAGCCTGCCGTTGCCTCTCCTCATCTTCAGCTCTCCGCTTCGCCTCCTCTCTCCTCCGCTCCTCTTCCGCTGCCCTCCGCTCAGCCGCCTGCGCCTTCAGCACAACCTCGTTCTCCATGTCCGAGATATCCTGACTTGCGCCTTGCCAATTGGGGTTCAGGATTAGGCGTTGGTTGTGTTCTGTTTGGGAGAGGATACGGGTCCAAGTATTAAGGAGCGTCGAGGCTGAAGTTACTGTCCTTGAAACCGTCTGAAGATTGTGTTAGTGAGGGGTCAATGCAGAAAGTGACATAGAGAAACGTACATCCATATTCCCCTTTGCGCATTCAAGACTAGACACCACGCCCTCTACAACCTCATTGATACTCCTAATGCCTTCCAATTCCCTCTTCAGCGCAGCTTCTCGCGCCTGCTCAGCATCATACTTAGACTCGCCATTGCGCTGGCCCTCAACAGGCTTCGGATTGGTCTTCGCCGCGAGTTTCGACGCCTTAGAGGGGGACGCGAACAGGTCTTCAGTATCCGAGTCGGAGAGATCGAGTTTTCCTATGTCGGGGGTGGACATTGTGGTAGAAGGAGGAGGGGGAATGTGCAAGGGACGCAAATTCTATGTAAATGCAGCTGATTATTTACGATTGACGCGTAAAAACGCGTGTAGTAGTATAATTACCCGCGGGGTGGGAAGCTGTTGTTATCGATTGCAAGAAGTGGGGCGGCGCTTGCTTGGTTGGCTCCAATCAGACGAATTAATCCAGGGGGCTGGTATTTTCAGCCTCCTCAATTTTGACGACTTTCGTCAACATCAACATCATGTTTTGATTCCTCCCACACAGCAACGCCCCATCAAGAGCTTTGCGCATTTGCATAATTATTTTCTGCTGCTTCTGCCTCGATCGCATCACCGTTGTGCTATTGTCGCTAATCTCGCTATTGTCAACGTTGCACTTTGAACGATTCAACTGCAGTCTACCCTTGAACCGCGGTCGTCGAAAACCGGAACGGAAGCAGAGAGTCGCGATTCACTCTTTATCCAGCTTTCTATCCGGTCTTGCGCTATTATCAGACTCCCGCTAAGTCACGGCATTAGCTTTGAGGCCGAAAAGAACTACCTTCGTCCATCATGGCTTCCTCAACCTTCGAACCCAAGACACCTCCGCTCCCTGCTACGCTCATGCACACCCCCTCCACTCCTCGATTCGGTACATTCGACGACGACTACCAGCCATATTCACCAAGAAAGTCCTCTAGAATCTCACAGCGGCCACGGGCAAACCAAACCCCGCCTCCCCAGAGCTCCAGTCGCAACCACCGTGCAAACCCTCCATCGAGAGCTTCATCCACAACTCCAACCAAAGCTTCTGGCATTCGCTCCCCGCAAACCGCACCGAAGAAGAGAGGTGCCAACAACTCAGCCGAGATTGGAGGAAGACGGGTTTCTGGCGCATTGAATTACGAATCTACCGCATCCGCAGCTTCCGCGCTTGGCCTGCCTACACCTACACCCCGCAAAACCGAGAAGATGACCCGTGGACCAGTAGGCGCGGTAAGAGGAAACGGAATGCTTCCCACTCCTTCAAAGACACCGCAAAAGCGGCCGGAAGATGGACAAACTGCTCCGGAAGTTGCAGCCATTGCGCGCAATTTATTCCCCGTGCGCACCGAAACCGTGGACGAGGCCATGCCTTCCCCCAAGAGGAAGGGCAAGAAACGCTACACTGGATTTACGCTAGATAGCTTTGGCGCCGAGGATGAGGACAGCCCGATTCCAATTTACACCGATTCTTCCGAGCGCATTCCCGAAGCTGATACGAGCCTCGATAACCCATTTTACGGTTCTGGCGCCGAGCAAGAGCCCTCGCCAAGCAAGAAGTCCGTGAAGAAGAAAAAGGTCATGGTACCGGGAGAGGGAGAGCAGGATCTCGAGGATGTTCAGCAACGAAAGGATGGCGTGATTTGTGTTTTGTAAGTTCAAATATCACCCCTTGTATTCGAGCAAAATTGACTTGTCAACTAGCCGTGGCCGAAAAGTCTTCAAAAAATTCAGCGACAGATTACCGGCTACTCGAGGAGACACTGGTTCCTTGGCTGATGAAATTGTCGGCAATGAAGATGACGATGAACTTGATTCCCAGCTTCGTGCCCAAGGAAGTACTCTACAGGCTCCTCCGGAAGGATCACCAAGCGCCAGCCGCCTACTTTTTCCATCTGAACGCCAACTCCGGTCCAGGACTACTCGATCGCAGGCTGTCGAAGAGGAGGAGGCCGATACCGACATCGATGAATCAGCCATCTCCACTCCCAAGGGCCGAAGCGGCAAGAAGCCCGTAGCCCTCAACGGCAACTCAACCCCCCACTACGACAACGAAGTCTCCACCCCCATGGCGCCTCGTTTCGGCCCCTCGGCCCCAATCTCGCCCCCCTCAACGTCCCGAGCCACCAGGTCCAAGAACGTTGACACCGACAGCGATGAAGCCTATCCCAACAGCCCTTTCCACAACTGGCAAACGGTTAAGAACCCCAAGAAGCGCAGCGCTGAGCCCGCGGGTCGCGGCGGAAAGCGCGTCAAATCCACCTCCGAGCACTAGCTCCACCACATTACAGTATGACACATGGCGTTTTGCCCACAAAATCGAATATAATTTTCGCTTTCGGAAGGCAGGAAAGAATAGGGTTAGGGACTTTGGTGTTTTCGAGTTGTTTTTGCCGCATTAAGACGGGAGCGAGGCGTTCTTGTTTGCGTTTGATGAATTATGCATTGGCCGGTACTGATGATGATGGAAGGGGATTTTTACTTTACTACACGTATACCTTATTATAGTTTGGCGGTTGGTGGAAATGGGGCGGAATGAGGAGGGGTAATACTTCTACTACTGTTCGTGCTCTGCTCCCCACCTTGAACTTTTCATATCCTACTTGATGACGAGAGTAACATGACGCTCGGGATTGTACGGAGATGAATACGAGTATGTAGGCAGATAAATGAACACGATGTTTTGGTGGAATTTACATGCTTTCGTTGATAGCTTGCTTGCCGTGCGATAATGTGAGCTGCCAACCTGAGCCCACCAGCCCGACAACCTTCTTGCGATATGTAACAAACAGTAACCGCCAACCCGCTAAATTCGCTAACTCTTCCGCGATATGCAGCAAAGCTCTTCGAAGTGCTTGAAGAGGCTAGACTCCGCCACTTAAGGGTGTAGATCTACACACCCTTGACACAAGGATATGCAACATACTCTTCGAAGGGCTTGAAGAGGCTAGGTTCCGCTGTTTAGGGTGTAGATCTACACACCCTTGACACAAGGATGTGCAACAAAGCTCTCTGAAGTGCTTGAAGAAGCTAGACTCCGCCACTTAAAGGGGGAGATCTACTCACCATTGTCACAAGGATATGCAACATCATCTTTCAAATTGCTCAGAATGGCTAGGCTATCCGCTGTTTTCATGACGTTTGGAAGTCTAGACTTTGATGGTAGTTTCATCATTGACGGAAGAGTTGCATACGGGACTCAGTGGCCATCAAGGTGTTTGTAGGTGGTGGGCGATATGCAACAGAAATGAAAGAACTGCTCAATTGGGAGAGGGATAGAAGTATAGCCATCAGGGTGTATGTGGGTGTTGAGCGATGTGCAACAGAAAGAAAGGACTACTAAATTGGTCGAATAGTGCCCGACCGTATCTCTCTGAACCGATTTCTAAAGCGCTTCCTCCTCTTTTACACATTATTTCCTTCTATCCCCTGTGACGTGTACAATGAAACATCATTCGTACTGCAATAATTAATTCCCTACCCTTGCCTTCAATTGGATTTTGGTGCAATTTTTGCTTGCTTGCTTGAGCGTCAAGCCGACAACCTGCATCCTGTCAACTGTCGACTCCACTTGCGATATGCAACAGAACTGTATGATTACCAACCCAACTTAAGCCGGGAACTTAATTTAATCTAGACCGTGAATAAATTTGAAATCGTGGGTGACGCCTGCCGTTAAACGTCATTTGATTTGTAAAAGTGAAGGCCCCACTGAAGGAATTCCTACCCTGTGCCTTTGCATTCCAGGTTACGGGGGAAAACATCCGCTCGAAATGGGAAATGTAAAAACACATCAGCTGGTGAGAAGACTGGGTATGATTAAAACATCAAATTCACTTTATATAGACTGTATCAACCAAGAACAACCAAACTCCATTCCCTACAACCTCAAGATTCGGATCTATCCTTGCTCTCCAAGTCCTGCATGTTGAGCTCTATACATGTCCCTTTATCGTGCAGCAAAATCACCCCGTGCCAAGCTCTGGGGCACGGCGCTTGTCTCGCCGCCGAAGTACCGTGGAGTTGTTACAGAGCCCCAAGCTGATGGGATTGGATGCGACGTGTCCGCCTACTCATCCTCCACAAGCACATCCAGGAACCCCAGAATATACTTCCCCTCCGTACTCCACTCCGGCGTCCCCGCCTCAATAGCATCAAACGCCACAATACTCGCCCCCTCACTCTCATCCTCACACGCATAACAGCCCTCGACCTCCAAGAACACCGCGTTGCCGATATACACCGGCTCCATCGGCTCATACGCTGTAGCGTTTCCATGGAACGGGCGAGGCTCGATGCTCTCTGGGGGTTGGGTGGGCGTCAATGGGGGTAGGGCCATGATCTGGCCGCCCGGGACGGCGAGCAAGATGTCGTCGAGAGAGCGCGCGTTTTCGAAAGAGAGGATTGGCTGGGTTGTGTTGACGGTGAGAATGCGGACGGAGTTAGCCATGTTGTGGCCCCAGCCGACGTTAAAGCGGCTAACCAACGCGCCTTTGTGCGCCGAGTTGTCGATAGCAATAACGTAGGTCGCGTTGTCTGGAAGCTTCAAGCGTGTGCCCGAGGTGCCGTCGGTGGCTGTGCCGCCGTACTGGCCGTCGCCGGTGAAGGAGTAGGTGGGTGCGCATTGCAGGATGTTGCCGGGGGTGGTGAGCTTTTGCCAGTACATGTCGTTTGGCACGGTTATCGTTTCGCCCATGCTGATGTGGTAGGTGTTTGAGACGAGGGTTTTGCCGTCTTCGCTTCGGCTTTCACGGTGAAAGGCATGGGCTGGCCGGCATAGGGGTCGATGACCCCGCTTGCGTTGTGAGGAAGGCGGGTGATGGTTGTTTCATTCGAAGTCATGACTGTGTGCCAGAGATTACCTTCAAAGTAGAAGTCGCCTGGCTCATAATATTCGAGGGGAGTTGGAAGACTTGGTCTGATGGTTGTAGTGTTTGCGAGAAGTTGGAGACCAAGGTAGCCTCGATGAGCAATCTGCATGCTTCCTCCGTGGCCTGTATTGAAGTCATATGCAGGTGGGTATCCGCCATTGGAGTTGATATCATCATTCATTTGCTCGGACATTTGATACCATGGAGCTCGCAAGTTTGGAAGTCTTGCCTCAATATCTCTTGACCATGTTGCACAACCGGATGATGCGACCTGGTTCTCGACAATGGCGAGGATGGCGCCAGTCATGGCGGGGCCATCAGGAGATTGTTTCTGGGAGTAGTATTCGAGATCTCGCCGCATGTCTTCGAGAGAATACCAATCTCCGAGATGCTGGAGTGCCATGAGACTGACATCGGCCTGCTTGATGGTTGCATTGCTAAACATCCCGTCGTATTCCAAAGTGATGCCGGCAGCTGATTTTGGGATGTTCAAGCTCTGAGCCATGCTCTTCCAAGTTTCATTGACGGCTAAGTTATTCTCTTCTTGGTAAGTGGTTGCGAATTCGAGCAATTTTCTGAGGGACGCGTGGGTATAGGCTCCATTGTCCGCATTGTTCTTCAGACAAGATTTAGCCAGGTCCAAATAATAGGAATTCAAGAAGACAATATTAAACTTACCGCAAACTCATCTGGATCAGTCATGTTATGAATCGACCAACCTCCGTTTTCCGCGTGCAGAACCGCTGTCAATCCGGTTGTCATGGCCATAATCGATGGCCACAGCTCCGTCTTGAAATAAACCGCGTTGCTTGTAACATACTTATACATAAGATAGAACAAAGAGATATCGGTGTTAATATGATACTGGTAATCCAACACCGGCCCAGTAGCCGTTGCGTTTCCAAACTCACCGCTAGTCCAAGAATACAAGGCCGAGCCCTTGGGGAACGGGTACTTGGACTGCGCATATTCTGTTTGCGTATTCTCCATCGCTTGCGGTAAGCGTTGGAGGCGGTAGTTGATGAAGTTAAGGGCGTATTCAGGGTTGGAAAGAACAACCGGGGGTGCCATCCAGGCCTCCGCATCCCAGAAGATCATTCCTGCGTACGAATCCGAGGCGATACCTCCGACGGCGACGCTGCCATAATTCAGGCCTGTTCCATCATTTGGGAGCAGGTTCTGGAAAATGAAGAAGCGGTCTACCGTGACAGCTGCTTGCAAGACGTTGAGCATGGGATTAGTCGTGGGAAGAAGGCCAGTTCTGGGATCGCGGTAGCTGGGCATCCATCTTTTCTCCATGATAACGTTCCATGCCTCCACATGCTCGGAAAGAAGCGCGTCGTAGCCATCCTGGTAAGCTTTGGACGCCGCGTTCTGTGCTGTTTCCTCACCGTTGGTGAAATGCTTCGAGTCTGCAATGCCAACGTATTTTGTGATCACCTGAGTCTGGCCTTCCACCAGATCTATTTCCCACTGTTGACCAATAGACATGCTGCTATTGTCACCCGAGACGTCGGCCTGTTGTCTGGTACATGCACTGGCGTTGATGTCGACTTTCGAGTATAGGAAAGCAGTGGTGTTGTCCGAAATTCCATTTGGACGAACGGACACATAGATGCTCGTCGAGTTAGCAGACAGCCCTTTGAAATCCAGGTGCGATCGAATAGCAGCCCGTCCATCAAACTTGTCGATAATGACGCCGTTGGCGTCGCCTCCGATAGGAGTGATTTCCAAACGTGTAACAGCCAAGTTCTCCCGGACTCTGGAAGTCCAAGCCGTGAGCACAATAGAAAAGCTGACATTCGTTCCCTTAGGTTGCCAATCATAGCTCCACTTCTCAGTGCCATTATAATAGCACAAGGCGCGACGGTAGTTCGAAACGGTGGTATTGTCCACAGTGGCATTAAGCACTTGACCAGCACAGCCGAAATTGAGCTCATGGAAGTAAGGAATACCGGAAATGATACTCTCCGAGCCATTCACCAGAAGCTCGGGGTAGTTAGCCCCCATCTCCTCTTGGTATATACCGTAGAAACCCTTGAGTCCGGAAGAAGCTTGCCTGGGACTTTTCATTGGCCAACTGTTAATGACTGTACCATTCGCATGTGTCTGATTGATATCCTTTTCCCAAAATGGTCCGAAATTTGACATATCATCGGCGATATAGCCGTTGCCCAGCGAATGTCGCGCTTGGAACATACCGTTCAAGGATCGACTCAACCGGCTTCCTTCCACGAACATTGTCATGGACTCATCGTCCCACCAGCTTGTATTGTCGTTCGCCAGCACATTGAAGTTAATTGGTCCAGGCATGCCAGGTTCAGCCTCGGTTTTGAATCCACCACCATGTATGGGTCCATTGATCTCATGTACTCGCTTTTCGAGCACTGACATGGGTTGGAATGCCACGCTAGATGCGGCGAAAGCAGCCGCGAGCAAGAGCAGTGCACGAGGCCCTGGAATGCCTCTAAAGTATCCATGTTTGGCCATGGTAATGAAGTTGATCAAAGTCAACTTATGTCTTGGTGAGAAATATAGAGACCCTGTTCCATCAGTCAGCCACGCTGCCGCAAAAAAATACAGGCAATTTTTAACCCACTTCAATAACGACTATATAACCCGGAGCGAGATGATAGAAATCTCCTGTACTGTGTCGTCGAAGAACTTTATGAAAGGCATACAGCAGGGAGCGTGTTGTGCGATGTAGAGGGGATCAAATGTAAGAGATGTGCGCGTTGGCCGACCTAAGGTACTAATTAACAGGCCTACGAACCCTTAGACTACGTGACGATTTTTCTTTCCCTGTCACATGCAGATGTAGCCAAGAATGAGCGGCTCAATCAGCCCTACGGAATGAAGCTAGCTCCCGCACATTAAGCAGTCTAGACAGCTCGTAATCCCCATTGAAGTGTAGTCCAGGAAGAAAAGAAGAACAGCCGCAATCTCCAAACTTACGCTGACCATCTCAGCGACATGATGCGACATGATGCGACATATCCAGGGAGCCAAACTCACAACGGCTGCGTCTGGGGAAACAGCAGAGACTAGAAAGACTTGAACGTCCGACTTTCCAGCACCCACCTTCGCCAATTGAGGTTAAAACCTAGTAGCCAAAAGCGTGGTACGAAAACCAGCTAAGAAAACCGACGCCACATAAAAACGATGACAGAATTACTGGGCCTGCCACTAAAAGCCACTTGGCTATGCCATTACCCCCAGCGAGCCGACAGAACTTCTCTAAACACTGCACATAAACTTTACAAAATGTCCACATGCACCCGATGTGAAAAGTGAACGTAATGCATTGCTTCGTTTGTTTGTCTGTCTGTCCCCAAACTAATACTAACCAGAAGGTAAACTCATATCCATTATCTACTCTACAATCTCACTTTCTGTCTCGCCTTTCACAAGGTCCTCGTCGGCCGACTTAGGCAGAGCCGTAGTCTGCGCTGCGATGGGCGGCTCCAGCTTAGCGCTCGGCTCAGTCGCAACGGGCTCTTCAATTTGCTGAACATGTGGCTCTTCAACCGCGGAAGGCGGTGACGAGACCTTCTCGGCGGGGGAAATCTCTGCTGGCTCGTGTAAGGGCTGGCCAGCTATGTTGGTAGCTAGAGTTGGTGTTTCCGACTCTGTAGCTTTTGAAATTTCGGGCGAAGCCGTCGCTTCTTTCTGAGCAACATGTAGAAGGTCCTCCTCAGGGTCAATTTGCCAGACTGTCGATGTCATTGAGAAACCCAAAACTGCAGATTTCTCGGCGACATCGCCGGCAACAGCAGGAGATGGGCTCTTAGCAGGGGCTCTTCGTGCAGGACCACGCGCTCTGCCCTTTCGGGCGTCGGCCAATGGCGCTTTCTCCTTCTCCTCTGCTGGCTCATTTGCCACGACCTCTTCCTTCTTGGGAGGTTGAGCGCCTAGTTGTAGACGTTTATTTAAATCAGCCATGAACCCACCCTGGAGAGCCGCAATCTTGCTACCCACTGGTCTAGAAGGGACCGGTGGCTTTGGCTTAGCGGCAGCGGCAAGGCCTTGATCCAACCCGACGGACTTGGCTGATGAGTTCGACGCGACTTGACTTAAGGGAACGCTTTCTGATGAATCACGAGAAAGTTGCTTTGCAGGGCGAGCAGGTATTTGAGGCTTGGTCTTGGTGGGTCGTTCAGGAATTGCTGGTTGTGATTTCTCCGGGGATTGTGACAACTTGGATTTTGCCGGGCGAGCTGGAATTGATGGTTTCTCAACTGGGATACCACTCTCATCCTGTGAGGCGATAGCATCGGATGTTTGTGGCCCAGCGACCTCAGCAGTATATTGTAAGCTGTCTGGAGTATCTTCCCAGATGTCTCGACTGGGAAATCTGTGTCCCGAGCCTGGTCGTGTCTCAGATGTTAATTGAGATTTGTCAGCCCATGGCTTCTTCTTCTCTTGATGCAAGAAGCTTTCTGTGCTACTATATTCGCTTTCCGCAAGCGCTTCTTGTCGTCTGGCAAATGCTTGCTCAGGAGTCTCATTGCTAAGTTCTTTGGAATTTTCATCATCTTCTGGTAACTGCGGCGTCGAAACAGTAGCCGTATATTGCAAGCTGTTCGGGCTGTCTTCCCAAATATCCTGACTGGGAAATTTGCGGTTCTTCATTTCAGGTCGCTTTAATCTGTCTGCGGCAGTCAATGGCTTCTGCTTGGCAGCATTCTTCTCATCTTCTGGGAACAGTGGTTCGTATTCTTCCAAATCCTCCAACCTTGTTGACTCGTGACGATGGCCGGGCAGAGTTCCATGAATACTTCCAGGTCGGCTTGAAGGCCTGCTTCCAGAAAGACTGGTCTGACTCGTGGAGAACTGCTGATAAAAGCTGTGATCTTGGCTACTCCTGCGCTCATGAAGAGGCGAAACAGCTGCTTGAAGCTCATAGCCAAAGGGCTCCTTAGCAACCTCATCAGAAGCTAGAATGGGTGCATGGTAGTCATCATGCTCCTCCTCGTCTAGCTCATTATGAATTCCGAGGCTATCAGTCGACTCGAAACGACTGCCATATACACGGCTAGCAGGCCGGGCTGTGTCTACATGAATCACATCGTCGTCCTCGAGTTCACTTTCGAGAGCAGCATCCGACGGAGCTTGAAGGCTACGAGAGAGTGTGTTCTCAAATTCTTTCTTTCCCGCACCTTCTGTGGGAAATGATGCTTTCCTCAAAGGCGAATCGACATGCGTCTGCGAGGCATTCGAATGCGCAATTTGGAATCCGCTGGATTGCGGTCGAGGGGAAGATATGCGCGAGGCGTATTCCTCGGTAGCTTGAAATCCGACTTGCTCACTTGGTGTGCCAATGTTTCCGGACGTCCCTAGATTATATTAGATTACTCGAGTCGTTTATGTGCAAATTGCACAACTGTGTCCCTTACCAAGTCCAGCACCTCTACTAGCTGTATCCCGGACAATCTTATTCAGATCGTCGCTACTCATGGCCCACTCCGGCCTGCCCTCCCCATATTGACCAAGCTCCTTCTTGAAAAGTTCTGGGTGTTTCTCGTAGTACGCTTTTTCGAAACGATCGTGAGGAAGAACTTGATGCCCATGTCTGCCGTATGCTTCTAATGGGACATCGTGATCGCGAGCACTGAGTTTACGTGCATGGTGTCTCGGTTTCGAACCGTCATTGTGAAATCCAATGCCCGGGGCAAAAGGAGTTGGGAATGGAGCTGGCGAGGGAGCTTGCACATCACCGGCATTGGGATACATTGGCACACGTTGACCAATTTCTGGAATGCCATGCTCGCTCTCGAGACTCGACGGAGGACGCTCAGTGCCATTGGAGACTTGGCTGGCAAAACTAGCCTTCGTCTTCAGGTCGCGAGAAGCAGGCTCTTTATCATCGCTATTAGCTTTCCCGATGCCGAAAGAAGCTGCTTGTCCAGAATCGGTACGAGTGACCTGAGAAACTCTCTCCTTGGCACTCGAGACTGGTAGAGAAGGCTTCGGGGCGTGAAGCTTCAGGTCATTGGCGACATTTCTGGTTTGTGTAGGTGATGCGCCAAGCTGTTCCGCTGGAGCCCCAAAGACCTCGGCATATTCGTTTCCTTCCTGTCCAATTGTAGGGAGGTTGACACTTGAGGGACGGCGTGGCAAATCGATGCCAGACTCGTTGCCGGATTCGTAGTTGGTATTGGTGCCCAAGGACAAGGCAGATTTGGAAAGAGTTCCATGGTTTCCGAGGTGAGGAGTCTCGTTGAGGGGGGATCGAGCAAAGCTCTCTCTTGAAGGTGAGATGGAACGGTCAGGACGACGATTGGCTGGACGCGGAGGGATCTTGGGGATGTCGCTACCAAGAGAACTCGAGTTGCCCGAGGCCTCGTTCTGGGCCCGTGTAGGACGAGGAGGAACTTGAGGCATTGCTGTCGACATTGTGGGTAAATATTGGGCGTCGATTGAGGAGTTTAAAAGCTTGCTTGTCTGAGTTTTCTGTTAGTTACGCCGCCAGTGATAGTAAAAGTTGAAGCGAGCACGCAAAAGCCGACCTGGATGGCTATGAGGGTAAATAGATAGACTGCAGATGTGATCGACTCGCAGAAGCCACGAGGCAGACTGTAGGGTGTAGCAACTTGCCAATGAAGGCGCAGAGTCCAGGAACGGGGGCTGCAAGCAGCTGTGATACCTGACCGCTCGTTTTGAGGGGGTTGTGACCCAAAACGCCGGGAAAACAACAATGCATTGGGCCATTGGGCATTGGGAATGAATGCGTGCTGGTACTTACTGGCTAGATTGTTATAAAGAGAAGATGGTTAAAGATCAACCATCGGAGCTTTCAGAAAATGAAGCTGTATGAAGGGGAAGTTTACAATAGAAGTCGAGTTCAAACTCGCGGGGACGGCAGCGGTCTCATGTTCATTCTGGTTCTTGCTGCTTGCAGACGCTAGACAGGATCCCTTCGTCATGCTGCGGCAAGCAACTGGAACTTCGACTTGCCATGGCAAGAGCCATCTCGCCATGCATCGATGCAAGCCAAAGAACCTCGCCGAATTCCACATTTTCCACATTTATTAAAACCTGGCCAAGCCTCGACTTCATTAACTCCTTACTCGAGCACCGTCTGCTTCTGCGGTTATATCTGCATCTTTATCTCTCACCAGTCTGAAGTCAGTTGCACGCATGACTCGGAACTCCCATTACTCGTCTCTACGCCCTCCCCATGCACAGCCGCCCTTCACCCACTCAGCGTCCAGCTATTTGCGCTCTTGGCGATGGCCTCAGTCTGGAGAAAAATGGCTCATGGTGATAGGTCGCACGGGGAGAGGTATTTTTACAGGGGACAAGGCACAAGTTTCCCCTCTAAAAGCCCCACCAACGCTCCAGAACCTCGCGATCGTCTTCCTACAGCTGGTTTCTGCGAGTTGTTTACAAGAGGAAGGATCAGCAGCGTCGCTGGACAAAACAGCTGTGTCTGTGCCGTTATTTTCTGCAACTGCACTCGGCCTTGCCGCGACAGCCCCAAAGCCACGAAAAATCCTCAAGGTTCACGTGGTGCCAGTGAACCTGCAGTAGTGCTGCTGGTGTCGCTTTCTGCTTCCCCGCAAAGGCTATGCAGGTGGACTTTGGGCGTTGTGTCGCCGCTGATAGTTGACCTGTCTTACGTCTCCAGGGCTTTGCTGACGTCCGACTGATGGATTGAGGGCTTTGGGAAGCTCGTGACAGAATCACACCTTTGATCGGGGAATGACCCATAATAGGTATGTACATGTTGGTCCTGGTGATGCTTCCCGAAAGTTGGGCTTGCAAAGTCTACAAAAAATACTTACAATCTCTCATACTGTTTGTTTACTGGAAGTTGTTGTTGATTTATTGCATACGTCCCCACTCAACTCTCAGCGAAACCCTCTTTTCTCATCTCTTTATCCATAGAATGAAAATAGCCACAAGCTATATACCATCCTGACATTAGTCCACTGGCCCCTCAATTCAAATCCAAGCATTGAAGGGAGTTGTTGCACAGATGTGTTATCTTTTGAATTACCACTAACAAGAAAATCTATCAAGGCATCTGTACTTTTCCGACCCAGAGCATACCCCCAAAACCGTGATATTAGCTCACCAATCCCTAAACCAAGCATCGAAAGTGATTCATGGCAGGTGTATCACCTCTTGACTTGCCAGTAACAACACTAGCCATTGCATATGAAATACTCAGAACCCGAACAAATCGTTCAACCTGCGAGCCCTCGACATCCGCAAGGAATCAACTTTTCATTTTCGTTGCCCTTGCCTCTTGGCAAAATCAACTACTTCCCAGGCTACCTGCAGACGTTTGCCAAGACGTAAGATAAATACCGAAATACTGTCAAGTCAAAACGAGCTTTTATTACCACATCGTATGCGCATACCAAAAGAAGCTTTTTAAGTATACCAAAGCAGCTCTGTCATACAGTCTCGCCACCGAAAGCAGGGTATGGCATAATAAAAGTACATTGCTCATCCCCCACGCAGCAGAAAGTCGTAATACAGCCAAGCCAGCTCAACCACCGCA
>QGMK01001057.1:0-13734 GCA_007825345.1 Lachnellula suecica
ATCCAATGTCCCCTGAAGCCAATTCGGCTCTGTGACCCCATCATAAGCACCACCTCTAACATGCACGCCGACCGTCCAGCCGCGCATATATTTACTGAACAGCAACAACGGCCACCACGTCGTCTGCTTCATGATCCCATCCTTACTCGTCATCAGCGGCGAAATCACATTAACACTCTGCGCAATATTCGCCATGCCAACCCAGCGACTCTGCCTTACAAAGACATTCAGCCACACCCCCACCGCCAGCGCGTCGCTCAGCGTATAGCTCTCCTCCGCGCCCTGCTCCCCCGGCGCTCGCACCGGATCCCACACATTCCACTCATCGAAACAAATAGTCGTCTTTGGCACACTACTCGGGATCTTCTTCTCAATCCGCGCAATATCAATCAGCGCGCCCGCCGTCTCAATCGCACGCTCCGCCGACAGCGGCGCCGTCGCATTCATCACATGGTTATTACTCGCTGTATAATGATGGATACTATGCATATCCACAAACGCAATACACTCCTTCAACACCTCATGGTCCCACGAGCTCACGCCCGTCTCGCCGCACAGTATCAGGCACAAGCTGGGATCGAGAAGCCTGAGGGCTTTGGCCCATTGGGCGGCCTGCGATGCGTAGACGGACGCGCTCATCTGCCCGACTTGCCAGGGGCCCCACATCTCGTTGCCCAGGGCCCAGTACTTGATGTTGTAGGGCTCCGGGTGCCCGTTTGCGCGCCGTAGGTTGGCGTAGTGGGTGTTGCGGGTGCCGTTGCAGTATTCGACCCAGGCGAGCGCTTCGTCGAGGGTGCCGGTGCCGAAGTTGACTACAATGGATCAGTACCATTTTTTGTTGAGATGGCAAGTGCTTTAAGGCAGGAACGACGTTTGAGATTTTGACAGAGCGGAATCAGAGAGAGGTTGGGGAAGACAAGAGAATGGTTACTTACGGCAGAAATAGGGCTCGACACGTTGCTCTTTGCCCTCACTTAGGACGCTTAGCCAGTGCATGAACTCGTCAGTTCCTGTTTCCATACGTTAGTCTATATCTAACAGTAATTTGCTGATTGGGAAAATACGAAGGGAAAGCGGGAAGTACCGAATTCATTGGTTTCTGTCCCCAGCCAAGCCAGCTCTGGACGTGCTGGCCGGCGCTCTTTGGGGCCGATGCCATCTTGCCAGTGGTAGGTGGCGACGAAGTTCCCACCGGGGTAGCGGATCACGGGGATGTCGAGCTCGCGCAGGGCTGAGAGGACGTCGGTGCGGTAGCCGTGGGCGTCTGAGAGGCTGTTCCCAGGATCGTAGATGCCGCCGTAGATGCAGCGACCCATGTGTCTGGGTTTATATTAGCTGGGCTCGTATTTATTTCAAGTTATAAGGTCTCGAAGTTGGGGCTGAGAAATGCTTGATGCATTTATCTTGTATAAATACTTTGTAAAGCTTGAAGAAGACAACTTCAAGTATGCCCAAAGCAAAAAGTTTAGACGGGTTACTTACTCCATGAACCCTCCATATATATTCGGATCTTTTCAAAGTCATCAGTACTCATGTCTTCCTCAGCTCGCAAAGGAGCAATTACCGATTTTCGAAAGTCTCCTCGAGACATCAACATTAATGGAAGGCGTCTCCCCTTCTGGGATTCTCGTAAAGGTCGTCATATTTGATAAATCTGGACTCGAAACTTTTTGAGGCGGAGGTCTTATTTGACTTGCTGGTCAAACGGTCAAGTATCTATCCCACTCATGAGGGGACCCACAACGATGCTCCGACAATCTTAGCAAGTGGAATCTCGTATCTAGAATACGGAGTCAAATAGTTCTACAACAAATTAGTTATTTCGGCTTCAATATTAGTATCAATAACGGCCCCCGGCGCAGAATACTTTTTATTTTCTTCGAGCTTCATAGGCCCTTGACATAAGATTTAAAGTGGCACCAGAGCCCCAAGATCTTCCACATGAGATATGCGAGCGCTCATTGGTGCGCATACAAAGCTTCACAGCACCTGATGGCGGATCCGACGGCTCTTAGTGGGGGAAATAGAATTCGCCGTGCGGAAGCGAGCCCCCGCCTCCAGCCACAATTTATTGGTGTGAGAGTTGCAGATATGCGTCCCAATGAGATGGGCTGGCATGCGTGGCTCTGGAGCTACCCCAGTCTCCCCCGCATGCCATGGAGGAGTTCCATGGGGTTAGGGTTCCGGTATAAGTTCCGGGCATGCTCCGGTCTGGACAGCGCGCCTTGGTAGTTTTTTCTCTTTTTCAAAGAACGGTTCTGAGAAAAGTCGACAAGATGGTGCTTGCTCCGAAGGTTTATCAATTCCTTGTGGGCGTTTTTGCGTCTGTGGGGTCGATCCTTTATGGATATGATCTAGGTGTGATTGCTGAGGTGTAGGCTTTCCGATATTCTCTGTGGAGCTTTTTTTTTGTACTGACTTGGGTTGCTAGTATTGCCTCTGAAACGTTTGTGGAGTTCTTCAACAATCCCACTTCGACTCAAACGTAGGAACACTCTCTAAGTGACCCTCACTCAAGCTGACAAAAATCAGGGGAATCGTGGTCTCGTTTTTCACTGGCGGTGCATTTTGTGGTGCTGGTCTTGCAGGACCTGTAAGTACAAACTTGTATTTGAATGAAGTGTTAAGTCGTGGCTAACACATATCAGTGCGGAGACAGACTTGGAAGAAGATGGACCATTTTCATCGGGTGCATTATCTACCTCCTCGGCGGCGCTCTTCAAACCGGAGCCCAGAGCCTGAGCTATCTTTTCGCCGGCAGATGGATCGCAGGTCTTGGGGTCGGGTTCCTCGTCATGATCATTCCTCTCTACCAAGCCGAAATTGCACATCCTTCTATCCGTGGAACGATTACTTCCTTGCAGCAGTTCATGTTGGGCATTGGTGCTTTCGTTGCGGGCTGGATTTCGTACGGGACGTATATTGGAATCAAGGGCTCCACTGCTCAGTGGCGTATCCCTCTTGCGCTTCAGATGATTCCAGCTGTTATACTAGCAGTTTTGATTTTTACCTTCCCAGAAAGTCCTCGTGTAAGTACCGATTTTACTCGAGACCCGTTTGGAGATGATGCTAATAGCATTGCAGTGGCTCATTGACCACGGAAAGCCGGATAAAGGACTTCAGACTCTAGCTCGACTGCATTCTAACGGCAACGAACAAGACGCGTGGGTACGCGCCGAGTTCGACCAAATCCAGGAGAGCATTACCTTTGAACATGAGCACGAAGCAAAGTCCTATTTAGAGTTGTTCACAAACAAGTCTTCCTTCAGACGTCTCTTCATTGCATGCGCCCTGCAAGCCTCTATCCAGATGACCGGTGTTTCCGCGATCCAGTACTACAGTGTTAAGATCTATGGCCAGATTGGCATCTCTGGGTCTGATGCATTGAAGTACCAGGCTATCAACAACATCATTGCGTTGCTTGGTGAAGGTAAGCCGGACTCTACCCTTGTTTTTACTTATATTTGGGAGTTCCAGGAGCAGCTCGCTTCTTCGGCTCTTAAACTTCCTGTATGAACCGTACTAATCTATCACCTAAGCTTTCTGTGTTGCATTTGTGGATAAACTTGGGCGGAGACGTCCTCTCATAACTGGAAATCTGCTCAACATGGTAAGTTGAGCCCGCTGATTCGATCATTCTTTCCACACTAACAGTTTCTCGCAGGTGTGCTTCCTCATTGCTTGCATCTTGATTGCAAAATTCCCCCCAGGTTCGTCGAACAACAAGTCTGCATCCTGGGGCTTCATAATCATGACATGGCTCTACAACTTCGTATTCTCCGCTACCTGTGGACCCCTCTCCTGGGTCATCCCCGCGGAAATCTTCGACACCCGCACGCGCTCCAAAGGCGTGTCCATTGCAACCATGGTCTCCTTCGCTTTCAACACGCTCATCGGCCAAGTCACCGACCTCGCCATGACCAACATCGGCTATAAATACTACTTTGTTTTCATCATCTGTAACTTCACAAACGCCGTCTTCTTCTACCTGTTCCTGCCCGAGACGAAGAACTTGCCTTTGGAAGAAATGAATTATCTGTTCACGAATGCGCCACTCCTGGTCGCGGGCCATGATAAGAGGAAGTATCGCGCGGGCTTTGCGGAGGACTTGGAGAGGCGCGCGTTGGAGATCCAAGAGAAGGGTGGGGTCCTGGGGCACGAGGAGACGGTTGAGCATGTTAAGGAAGGGTGAGAGGAGAAGGAAGGAGCGAGACGACTTGGGGAAAGTATGGAAAGGAATAACAGGCGATGCTTGAGCTTGTGATTGAGTACACACAATTGAAACCTCCATACCGTATCAATTCCAACTGACGTAAAGGATTAGAAGGACTTTGAGATTGACAATATTTTCTTACCACTGGATCATTTTGAACTCGTCCACTTCGAGTAAGGAGACTTAATTGGTAGAGTCTTCATGCTTGATAAGAGGGTGTAAGAATGGCTGATTTGCGGTGAAATATTCTCAAAGACTTGTCTTCCAATCAGGTTTATTTCCAGGTCTATGCAGCTGAAAAGTTTGGCTCGAGTCCGCTCGGTTGCGGCATGCTCCAGCCCCTTTCTTTTTCGAACAGTTCGCGGTTCTGGCGAGTGCTCGATGGTCTCTCGCATTTCCGGGAAATTCAGAATGTACAAGGAAGGAGCAACGGATGTCTACCGTTTAATTAGAAGTCCAAGAAAACCTCAGTGAGTCGCCGACATACCCCGCAAGGCCACTTCAACTCCGCGCCGGAGCTCTCGCCCCTAGTACATCGCAGCATGTTCTTCTCTGTACAATCGCACAACCTTTATGTGTTGCTGGATTGAGCGGTTTTCCAGCCGGGCCAGCCCAGAAGGGATGATCCGACTTCTCAGCCTCTTCTTTTTTCCTTCGAAATTCGCACATAGAACCATCATTTGGAGCTGATTTGAATGTACCACAAGTAGTGGGACATTCTCAAAGCACCAAATTCGGTGCAAAGCTATAGCTTTTAATATCGAAAAGTAAGGTGCACGGTGAGCAAGGTATACCTTCCTCACTCTGGTGGTGCACGTCACATACGCAGGGTCAATCGCTCCTGCTCATGGTCGAGAATCCGCACGAAATAATTCGCTTTGCAACTTCACCAGCTCCAACAATCATCCAATATCCACAGAGCAACTATCTTGCAAACATCGTTAAATTCTCATCCGTATTCAGTTCCATTATCAAAGTCCTGCGCTTTTCCAATCAGACCATCGTACGCCCGCCCTATGGAGTCGAATCCACCCCAGGCACCAAGTATATTTGGCTCTCCCACCGGGGACCGTCTAAACTCCTGCAGATGCTGTTCGAAAATACCTGTAGCGGTTGTGCAAGTGCCCCTGGAGTACCGGCATATCTCAAGGCTGGAGAAGCTACCCCCGGAGATCATCACCATGGTCTGCGAATGTTTACGCAAACCGGACCTTGGCCAACTAAGGCTCTCGTGCAAGTATACCAACGTTTTTGCAACACAATGGGCAAGTAATCGCGGGTGTCTTCTTTACTCCTCCATCATTGTCATGATTCATTGAGTTCGCGGTCTCTACATCTCAAGACTAAAGAATGCTAATTGAAGTGGTAGATTGCTCGAGATATCCAGGTCATGTTTTCTTTCAAGAGTTTCCAGAACCTGCTCAAGGTATCGAGGTACCCAGCGATGGCGAAGACAGTCCGTCATATCTCTTTCCACCCTTATATCCTGCAGCCTTACTCGGACCAGGTACGTTGAAAAGCCCATATTTTCACAGTGAATGTGGATTCAAAAGGAATTAAGAATGTCTCACGGGCTCTGAGACATTCTCCTTGCCTTTGATTTGTGAAATTCTCGAATAAAATCGCATGCTGATTTGCCCAATAGAGTGCCTGGGAGCGCGTCCTTTCATATCTCCACAGCGAAGTTGCAGAACAAGCCGAGCTCGATGACACTTATAAATCCTACAGCGAACACGTAGCTGAGCAGGAGCATTTGCAGAGAATCAATCGACCTGTATCTGCGTTTTCACAAACTCTAGGTCATTTTCCACGGCTTGAATCTGTTAGCATTCATTCTTCTCGCTACTACAGAAGAACCAGCCTGCTTTCCCACAGGTTCGGTCCCGAATTTGTTGTAAAATTGAGATGCAGGCTATCAGACATCGCGGGAGTATCTGGGGGAATGTCAGATTGGACGCTTGGTCCGTTACTGCAAGCCTTCAATAATATCGATCGGATCGCTATTGCTAAGCTCGAAGTTGAAGGTTGCTCCTGGGGTAATTTCGACACGTAAGTTATGTCTATTTCCATTTCTGATGACATTTACAATGTCTCACTGGGAGTGGAACATTCTTATCGCAGTGGATTTCCTTCGGAGATGAAATATTTTCTATTGCTGCTCGTTCTCAGAGAAGCAATGCTGACTCTGAGATCTCGATAAACAGGGTTCCACGCCAGTACGATCTCCGCATGTCGATGTTCAAACACCTCGTTATCATCCGTTTGTCCTTCGAATTTGAAAGAAGCAATGATTATAGATTCATAGCTCGTCAAAGAATACTTGGAGAATGTCTCGCTTCCGCCCAGCAACTAAAACAACTCACGCTGGGGTTTCGGTACCACCACAGTCATGCACTTCTAGCTCATTATGGAATTCAGGTAGTCAACATGCCAGTTATATGGGGTGTGATTGCGGCAGACACTATTTGGCCAAACCTCGAGGTCCTCGAGCTTCACAATGTTACCATGTCGACCGAGCATGCCCCCTTGTTCTTCGAACGGCATTCCAAAACACTGAAGTCGGTTACTCTGGATCAAATGTGGCTTATAGAGCCTTGTATGGACTGGCAAGTAATATTCAGGTCGATGCAAGACCATTTAAAACTCAGCCAACTGAAGCTGAGATGTGCTTGGGGTAGCCACGCACCCACTGCACACCCAGAATTCATCGACATGGTAGAGGGAGTGGGTCATAAACTTGCAAAATGCATTGCCAAAGGATTGCCTCCTGCGGTGGACTTTGTGGAGGAGAGTAGGCATTGCGAAAGGGTGTTTTCTCTACTAGCTGAAGTAGAGGCAATATGGCTGGTGAATTTGCCCGGGAATCCTATCGAAAACTTGGGCGAGTACATCAGGAAACTTCCTCGGCATGAGCATCGGCCTTCAATGTTCTCCTAGAAGAAGGTGTGATAGGGACTATAATATAGTATAGAAAAGAGATTGTGCCTCCCAATGTCTTGCCCCAAAATAACACTGTGAAGCGTGAGAACAATGTTCCACCTCAAGTGAGTAATTATTATGCTCTGATTTGAGCTGCGATCTTGTAAAGAGCGTATCATCTAAGTCTCGCAAGCAACCGCAATGAGACAAGGACAGGGTGGTTATATATTTGCACGTGAATACACCGAGATCTAAGTAAGGGGCATGCTGCTTTGCTCACCTGAACTCAGACCCTTAACCCCTTTTTTTCTTGTTGTTTTCATCAAGGAATCCTCGATTTGAAGGTATAAAAATGTGCCACAGGAGGTGGGACATTGCCAATACCCAGAATCCATCTGTTTCCAGTGACTTTTGTTATCTAGAAGCAAGGTGTACGGCGAATAACACCTCGCGCTCTTACTCTCTCAATACCAAGATCGCTTTATATACTCCACTCAGCCCCAGCCCTAGACCTTCCTAAAGTCTCATAGAATAGCATACTCTCACCATCCCGTATATAGAATCCGTTATCCTAAGAAACCCCGCAATCGTCTGCAACATCGGATGCACCATCTCCCTCGCAACAGGGTCCGCCCCCATAGACGCCGCCCTCGTCGCCGTCTCCGTTAAAAGCAAGCCCTCCGGACCGTCTATCCACTCGCAAGATTCCGCTGCACCGCCATAGCCACCAAACTCGCAACCGTCGTCGGCGTCTCCAGCTTCCTCCACCCCGACTCACACGGCAGCCTCACCTGCTCAAAAAGACTGCGTACATACTCAAGCGGCGCAACGCCCGTGACCGGGTCGTCCATTGTGTTGATGTAAAAGCCTACACCGAAATACGGGAATAGGAACTAAACCGGGCCGTAAGTGAACTCGTGATTCCGCGACGCTTCTGTTTGCAAGCGATTCCACTTCGGGCGCCCGGCGATGCCGGCTAGGATGGCGACGTTGTAGCCCTCGGCGGTGCAGGAGGTTATGATGGGATCTGTGTAGCCTCTGCTGGAGCGTGGGCAGCTGTGCAAGAGTTAGTGTGGTGGTTTATGTGTGGTGGTTTATGTGGATGTTTTGGGAAGTGAGGCTGCATGTTCTTGAAGCAATGTTCGGCAAGATCCGGCTTCTAAAAAAGGGCAAAACGAGAATATACTGTGACGTACATGTCATGATTCGCGAGGGTATTGAGGCCAGGGCAGGGTCCACGGATGTCACCTAGTCGAGGTCCCAGGTAAGGCGCGGAAGTGTCGTTGGAGGAGGCGCGAGCAGTGATGGGTTCTGCTTCCGGGGCGATTCGGAAGAGAAGCAAGGCCAAAGAACAGTTGGTAAACTTAAGGCTGTCAATAACAACCCAAAAACGCTGCTTCTGTTTCCTTGTTCAACTTGGAACCCTTATCACGTACTAACCTCAAGCCCACATCCAAGAAGAGCAAATGATTTGTGGTCTATACGTTCGAGGCCGAGGATAGTAAACAAGCTTATAATTCGCTAAAACTCGACTGAGAAAAAAATGATTCGTGGTTGTGTGATTGGATGACTTCTTTTTGAAAGGGAGGGATGAAACTTTAAAAGACATCGAACTACATAAGGCCGAGACTTCTCCACGACAATGACGCCTTCAGAACAGACCCCCCAGGAAAAGAAGATTTGAGCATTTTGATATCGGCGACCTAGTGAAACTCAAAATATCTTCATAGTGTACAAAATTCCGAAACAAGAAGTAAGAAAGCGAGACTCACTGCATCCGCGCCACATGCAAATAACTTCATTTGATTCAAATCGCATTCTTCAAACAAAGTGACTACTCTTTTGCTCGTACCAGCCGTAATTTCCGTGTATCTTTCCACGTACATCTTGAAACGCCAATCCTGCAATATATACAACAATATCTCTTGTCAGACATTTACACCTCACCCCCTTCACCCTTGAAGAAGCCGTGATGCCCAGAGGCACCTCTGCCCTCATTAACCATGCTTTCTGCATCTCCAACTTGTTTCCGCATGGTGACTTCCCTCGGGCTCCTCAATTTGAGGTTCATCTGCTTCCTCCACAGCTGCGTCAATCCTTGGGAACCCGGAGCAGCGAAACCCGGCGATCCCCTCATGACTGCTGATTGTTATTGGAGAGGTTCTGAGGAGCTTGATAATCTGTTTAGATGTAGGTATACATCTGTTCCATATCTGCGACGGGTTAGCCGACATCAGTCAAGTTTCAAGGGTGGTGTTTACCCTTCCATACTAATCAACTTCAAATCACCACCAAAATATCTGGCATATAATCTCGAAATCGGCAGGCCGTATCCAAATCCAGCCATAGGTGCTTTGAAATCACTCTTGTCAAAATCTGGGTCCAAGCTCGGTGTCGTATCTACTGTCGTATACATATATGTCCACACCAGAGGTATAGCACTTCGAGGTATTCCGCCCCCCTCGTCTGAAATTTTGATAGTAATATCTTCTTTCCCTTCTGCCACTACAATCTTTGTAACGGGAAAATCCTCCTTGTCCTGTCCGTGTGTTTCGACGACCGCACGTAACGAGTTCTTTAGGGTCTCGAAAAGCATGTGGGAAAGATGCCCTGGAACGTACATGAAGTTGAGGTTGGGTGGGCACACAAGCTTGATTTTTGGCGCATCGAATAGTCCGTAATGGTCTTCGCATACGAACCGGGCATTTTCAATGGCTTCCTCAGCCAAGTCTCGTACGTTCGTCTTTGTGCAAATGATACCAACATATGTCGGATCTTTATTATGGCTCTTGTCGGTCAAAGCAATGTGCTGTCCAATAAGCATTCGAATGCCAATTCGAGACATGTAAAATCGATCGAGGAAAGACTGAATGTTGCTATCGATCTGCATGCGTTGCCGCCTCCGCTTGTACTCTAGAATTCCCTGTGCTACCGTCGTGACCACCCCATCGTGTCGGCGTTTGATGGTGTTCAGCGTTTGTGCGAACCGCTGATTGTAGTCATGTAACTCTGGGGGCCAATCCTCGCCATCCTCTACTGTTGCAAAGTATCTTCGAGATGCAGCTGCGCCCTTTTTCGACTCCCCCACATGCTCGTTCCCATTTCCATTTCCATTCTGCTGCCAGGGCGAGGAGCTATATTGACCCTGCTTCACGCTTGGGTTTTTGGTAGCTTCCGCGAGAATCTTGGAGCCCCTTCCGTTGACTTTCGCAGGTCTCATAAGGCGATCGCGGATTTCTTTCGAAAGTTGTGGTCTTGGGAGGGTGGTTATCTCCTGCCATCACATGTTAACAAGTGCAACCCACCGTGAGAGATACGGGCCAAGATGTTACCTCGAAAGACTCGGCATACCAATCCTGCACTTTCTTGATAGAGGGCATGTCATTCAGCCCATCTGGCAGATCCCCAAGCTCCTGCACGCGGTGTGCGAGTCGTATGGGTAATTCTTCGGACAGGAATTGCGAGGCTCGAAAGAGGGTTCCTGTTGGGACGAGAGAGTTAGCATAAGTAATATCCAGTAAAGGCTTGAAGCAATTTACCTGTCGACGGCCTCTCTCCAAACTGGACCATCTGCCGTAGACTCACACCCGTTGCTGGGAAGCCGGCGTAATGCTTGATGGTGTTCATCAGCATGTCGGTCTTTTTCCACGACATCTTGAAGTTATTTTATGGCCCTCGGGCCTCGAAAGCGACTTGGGGTCCTTCAATGTTGGCAATTCCTCTGGTCGCTAGAATGACTCGAGATCCAAAATACTCTGTGACCCCACGAAGCGGACGCCGACTGACGTAGAGAATGCCGAGGTAGGCGAATTATGCATGCAATCAAAAAGAGAGGAGCACAGAGATATACTGCGAGCAATGAAGCTTTAGCAGGATCAATTGAGGAGTTGAAGCAATCGGCAAAAGGTGGAGACTCTGGAGAGCAGAGGGGGAAAGCAAAGCTTCTTTGTCTCGTGCCCTCTCTTGGCCCTGGAGTCATCCTATCCTCGACAGCTTCGGCTCTCAATCTGCGGGCAGGCGGGTAGGTTCAGAATAGGGTTAGGCGTCGACTTGCTAGTGCCGAAGCTGGAACACCGGGCATGCGATTTTCATGATTTCCCCGCGCTCCTCTTTAATTGGGCGTGTTTGGAGCATGGGCTGCTCTCGAGGCGAAATCACGCAGTGGTGTTGTGGTATGTTTCTCTGCGTCTCAATTCACAGCCTCCAAACAAAGCCTTCCCTGCTGCAGTAAACACTGGCCATGCTTAACGCCTCGCGCCCGAGCAATTGCGCGCCATGAGGGCTTTCCAGCGCTGCCGCCCCTGGAAATCATCCATGTGATACGGTACAGTCCAGTACCAAAATGCAATAGCCTCGGAAGGGCTGTTTTCGGGGGCACTATTTCATCGACCCAGCTTACGACTCGCATTTCACACGGGCGATACCGGGAGCCTGCGTTCGCAGCAAAGGGGTAGCATCGCTTGAGTTGGGTTGCGAAGTACCGCATTAACATGGAAATACGACCCATGTAAATGTCTCACTGGAATATGGGACTTTGTTGTGGTCTTATTTTCGGGTCAATACGGTATACAAATTCCTGATCTTGAGTGATTTACAGAAGTTTGAAAGATACCCACCCATTTCCTCCAAACATGAGGAGATATCCTCAAAAATTTCAAATTTACTACAGAAAAAATTTGTCATATATTGTGGACAAATTGACAGTCTTTTTTCGTGTTTACAGCAGCATACTGACATTCCGAGAGCTGGCAAGTGGCGGCTTCCTCGTTGTGCAAAAGCAGAGTTATTATGGCAAGAGCAATGGCGAGTGTCAACCAAAAACTTTAAATGAGAAAGCCACAGCCATGGATTTCAAAAGAACTTCCAGCTCCATCTTCCCTTTCTTCCCTATCAAACCAGCATGGCATTCGCTGCCAAAATCCCCTCAGCATGGGCATCCATGAAGCTCGACCGAAACCCCACATTCTCTCGCAGTCCTACCATCCGAGCTGCACAGCTCATAGCAATACTGTGCGTCGTAGGATACCTTCTCTCGCTCCCTCTTGTCGCTCTCCTCGGTCCGCTCTTTTCTCCTCAGGTCGAAATCAAAATTCCAGGCCCAGGTGAGGAGTAAGTGACCTGCTGCCGAGACAAGACGAAAGCTCATACAGACCAGTGCAATCAAACACTTCGCTGGCAGTCGAGACTGTGGCATCTTGCATTCGGACATTTACCTTGCTCCTTTACCTCTCAATCCTCGAGTCTCTCCATTTTGCAAGAACAGAGCAAGCCTCCTTGAAGCCCTTAGTAGTGGAGGCAGGCACGGTTTTGATGAGCCGTATGTTGGGAAAGGTGAGAATATTTCCTCACGCATTGTGGGACTTCCATTTATGAGCCTAGGATGCACTTACAGATGGTTCTCGACTCCGGAAATTTGCATGATACTTGAACGCTTCAATGCGATTGTCTTTGTCGGCGACACCACTGCCCAGACCATCTACACGGCTCTGAACATTCTTCTTCGCGAGGATCTTGCTTTTGGTGGTCTTCAGCAATGGCTCATGAACGAACAAGATCGAGCAGCCTGCAAGTGCGAAAACCAGTTCATCAATGGAGACTGCTTGGCCTACACACTCAAGAGTATAGAAGAGGTGAAAAAGAATCGGAGGGAAAGTCCATATTTTTGCGAGAGTATGTCACCCTCTCGTTCTCAAGCAAAGTCTTACAAGCCTTTTACTAACGCCCAATTTAGGAGTTCCACATACCTATCTCCGCGTTGACAGCACGCCAGCCTCATTGACTGCGCAGAACACTTTCAAGGACCTCACTTTCGGCCACCCCAACCCCTGGAAGCCCTCCCCTGTTATTCTCTCCTTTAGCCACTCTTTCGATCTGAGCACAACCACTCGAGTACTTGATGAATGGGCCGCTCTCGCTACAGCTGCTGAACGGAACGTTCCCATGCTGTACCTCGGACCACAGGCTGTGAGCCTGAATAAAGTAGGCAGAGATGGGAATGCGGCGGTTTGGAAGTTCCAGGAGGAGATGATGGAGCCAGCTAAGCAGAGACAATTTGATCTGCTTGGGCTGTGGAATTTGACACTCCAGGCGAGTAGCAAAGACGGTGAAAAATATGGGGAGAAAGTTGCCCTGGTGCAAGCAATGATGATCATCAATTGGCTGTCCATGCTGGAAATATCGTAAGTTGGTATTTGTGGTCAATAATTCATTGTGCTGAACCGGGTTGTACCGTCGAGACATGTAATACACTAGAAAGTATCAAAATGCATTTGCAGATTGCTGAGCCTAAACAAAGGGAAAATGGACGATAGGAGAAGTAATTCCCGAGTTACATGAGAACAAATAGGCTTTGTTTTAGTTACCTCAACACCAATAGCTAAATGCAACGAAACCCTAAATACCAACGCCGCAAATTCGGTGCAAAATATAGTGAATACAAATCTAAGCTTTGTACAGAGTGTCCAAGAATCCACTCGCAAGCTCAACAACCACACTCTTGTTGGGCAAGCTTCCTGCAACACCATAAAGCGCCGCACTGTCACCCAAACTCTTCCCCTTAGCACCCTTCCCCTCCACAATCCTCACACGCTCCTTCTCCTTCT
>QGMK01001058.1:0-13721 GCA_007825345.1 Lachnellula suecica
CCCCCCATGCCAAATCCTCCACGTCTCCTTGCCATCCCACCGCCACCGTAGCCAGGCATTAGAAGGCCCGCCATACCGTTTCCCTGTAATTGATTTCGCGAATGGAGATTGCTACAACACGAGGCGTCAGCTACCGGACCAGCGAAATGGTCTCAGTTTTCACAAATAACAGGAAATACTTACTATCCACCATATCCGTAGTTTTCACAGTAGTCACAATTTGAGCAGCTGCCGCCACACTGTTCGAGCTGCATTGCGGTACTTGCGTGATACTCTCTTTCCGCGCAAGATGCGCACATGTGGTAGCCATTATAATCATCGACGCAGTCGTAGCAATCTTCGAAGGAATAGCGATTGCCTCGAAGACCTCTGCCGCCGAGCCCGCCGGGACCGCCGAAGCCGCCAGAGAAGCCCAAGCCACGAGGGCGAGAGAGGTGGTTGTTTCTCCCGAATGGAGAGAACATGACGAGGGATATAGAAATCAGGAAGTGTAGATTGTGAAGAAGATAGTGTAAGTTATGAGGAGATCACAGTGCTCATTTTCTTTGGATTGTTCTTACTTTGGGGAAGTTCGAGCGGGTAGAATGTCTTGCTTTATAGAAAGGGGGGGCGATACTCATCCGGCAGACACCGCAGTTCGCATGTTAGGCAACAATGAGGCTTGCGGCATCGCAGCACCTTTTCCATACAAGTGGTGAAATTTCTAGCAGAAGCGCCGACAAGAGGCTCGGCGTCTTGGTTGTGTGACAAACTGCAGAAATCATATGCTCAGCTTGGTTCATCGGCTGCGGAAATGTAATAAGCTCCCAACAGGGAAAATGCAACATGAACGAGCAGGGAACACAACGCAGTACTGTATTGCCTGTGGAAGGCATCTCCATTCATGGTTGGATATAAGGGCTTGTTGGGAAGGTCGGTTGTGGTTCGGGACGCAGCAAACAGTTTCCTCCAAGGTGGACAATCTTGCAAAACCCTCACATTCCAGTGGCCTCATTGAATATGTAACGAAGATCGAGGAGCAAGTGACCTCAAAAGGTCCTCGCTGGCGATGACACAGCCTACCGGTGGGGACCGGGGCATACTCACAAAAGGGAGGAAGGGACCATCATGTGTTATGTGACTGACTGCGGTCGGCACAGCCTGCCTACCTGAGCCCATATAACTGAATATAGATGGCCAACAGGGCAACACACATTCCCAATTATGATCCCGAGTCATTCCCCTTATTAAGGGGAAGTCTGCAGGCCCACGGGGGTTTAGCTATTTGCTTCGACCTTAGGCCAGCATATAGTAGCACGGATGGTTTCTCGAAAGTGACCCAAGGACCATGTAATACTCCGAGGCGCAAGACACGGAGGCCGCCTCTTTCCAAAACGGCCCTACCTGGTCTGAAGGGCAACGGACAAACAAACAAGCAAGCGCGTGATATCAAATGTCCAGTGTGAACTTCGGACGGCGAGCACAATAGAACATGTAGAGAAAGGTTTTGTGGGTCCGCTAGATATGAGAAGAAAATAAATTGTTCGCAACTTTGCCTTTGCGATCAGAAGGAATGAGGAAATTCGAGTGATCGAACGAGGTCGTCAGTGACCGAAAAGGGGGAGGAGAATGGAGAGCCACGTGAAATTCAGGGGCTTTCTCATAGGCGAGGCCAAAGTGGGGCGCCCTGCAGTAGTACGGAGCACGGCCCTGGAGGAGGCAACATTCACCGTCTCAGATTTATGGCACCACGAAATTGTTCGAGATGTACAACTCAAAGTAAAGGCGGCAGATCCGGGGTCGTTATTGTTTATATTCCAAATCTCCACATCCCAAATCCAATCCCAATCTCCCGCATTGAGAGACGCCATGGCAACCACCAAAGCTGCCGGCCGCGTGGAGACTCTGCTGTCTCGAAGAGAGGTTGAGGGGCTTATTGCGGAGGGAAGGGCCATTGTCATCGTCAACCAGAAAGTGCTCAAGGTAGATGCATGGCTGAAGTACCACCCCGGAGGAGACAAAGCCCTTCTGCATATGGTCGGCAGAGATGCTACAGACGAAGTAAACGGGCATGTGTCTCCCATCTGTCCCTCGTCCTTGAACCCAGCTAACGTCTATTCGTCCAGATTCCATTCGCCAGAAGCACGCCAGCAGATGATGAGATATCGAATTGGCAGAATTGAAGGGCGCTGGGTCAACTTTGTGCCACCAATTCAAGGGGGCAAGTTCAGGCGGTACTTTGAAGGAGTGGTGGACGATGAGGAGGGGCAGGGCGGGGAACATAATCCTATCAGCTCCGAGACCTCGAGAACTCCCTCGCCCGTTTTTGACACAGACTCGTCGAATGTTCGCAGACGCGGAACGTCTAAAAACGATACCATAGCGTCTTCAGCATCGTCGATATCCTCAGTTTCGGAGCCGGACGATGGCTTGTCTTGGCTAGACGCCAAAACTAAGGAGAGGATCGATTTTGACCTCGCCAAATACCCTTCCTTGGATCTAGCTACCCAAGATGAGGTGATTCGAAAGTATCGCATGCTCGATGAACGTCTCCGATCGGAAAGCTTGTACGACTGCAACTACACGGCCTATGCGATCGAAACCTGCCGGTATACATTCCTCTTCTCAATGTTCATCATGTTCCTACATTTGGAATGGTACGCAACGAGTGCGCTTTTCCTGGGATGCCTGTGGCACCAGCTGGTCTTTACTGTACATGATGCAGGCCACATGGGTATCACTCATGGCTTCCATACAGATACAGTGATTGGGATTCTCATTGCAGACTTCATTGGAGGACTGTCTATTGGTTGGTGGAAGCGGAATCATAATGTTCATCACATTGTGACGAACTCCCCAGAGCACGATCCGGACATCGAGCACATGCCTTTTCTCGCCATATCTCACCGATTTTTCGAGTCTTTGACTTCATCCTTTTACGAGCGTGTTTTGACCTACGATGCATTTGCGCAATTTCTATTGCCATACCAGGCATATTTATACTACCCACTCCTCACATTCGGACGGTTCAATCTCTATGTATTGACTTGGGAATACCTCATTCGAGGGCTTGGGCCGAGGAAGGGACCTGCTTGGTGGCACAGGTGGCTAGAAATTGCTGGCCAAGTCTTTTTCTGGTACTGGTTTGGCTATGTGGTTGTGTACAGGAGTATCCCTACGGCCTCGGCACGTTTTACTTTCGTCATGGTCAGTCATATGGTGACAATGCCATTGCATGCTCAAATCACCCTGTCACATTTTGCCATGAGTACGTCGGAGCTTGGACCTCATGAGTCCTTTCCACAAAAGATGCTTAGAACCACCATGGATGTGGATTGTCCACAATGGCTTGATTTCTTCCACGGAGGCTTGCAGTTCCAGGCGATCCATCACCTTTTCCCCCGGATGCCTCGTCACAACCTTCGCAGAGCCCAACAATTAGTGCAAGAATTCTGCAATGATGTGGGGATCCCATATGCTCTTTATGGCTTCGTGGACGGTAATAAGCAGGTCCTTGGACGGCTCGGAGAAGTGGGAAAGCAGGCTGCAATCCTTGCCAAATGCCAGAGGTCTGTAGCCGAGAGAGGCGACGTCCTTCATGGACATTGAAACTGGTTCTGTTCGATTATATTCTGCGTGGGCGTTGGTGTTCAAAATTACTTCATTTAAACCCGCAAATGCCTCCCGTCCGAGTCCAGCCTTCCAACGATATCACTCAACATATATTAAAGAGCGGTCTAAAGAGCCGCAATCTCTCTCATCGGCGCCCTCCCTCTGCAATGTTTGCCTTGATGTACAAGGATGCAGGCAGGCGTCCGTAGCTCTAAGCTATCCCCCGTAACCGACGGATCTGCATACGATTGGTTCCCGTTTCAATTACTCTACCGGTCGTGCGTCAAGTCGGTAGCCGCCCAAAGCAGCGCCATATGAGATGCATTTGCCCTGAAATCTCCGATCATTCTTAGTTATTGGCATCCGTTTGCTTCCGCAGGCTGGAACTCAAAGCGCAAACTTAGACCGCTTGATTTGGCGGTATTGAGTGACCGCGGTATTTCATTCGCGTACTTCAAAACTGCGCCTTAACTTGAGGTCCTAACCCAGTGGAGATAGTCTTCAAGCCACAAGTTCAGCAAGTAATGTTGCTTACTTTCACAAAAGTAAATACGCAGCATCAATCGCCAGCATGCTGAAGAACTGAGCAGCAGTATGGAGCTTTCTTTCTTTTGATAGACTAGCTTGAATCAGATCCACCCGCTAGCACTGCGGATCCACTTTTTGGCGGGCGGGGGACGCTTGCTGAGCCCAGCTTTTTGGTGAGACCTGGGGAATTACCGGGGGAAGGTGGTTGGGTGCTAGGGCTTTTCGAATTTCTGAAGCTGAAGTGGTATGGGTGGGAAATCGGAATAAGAGTATTAGGAAAGACTAAAACAGTGCCATGCCTCTTCTGTGGATATAGAGTTGAGCTTTATAGAAAAGGAAGCTATATTGAGAATTACTACGCGCGATGAATACATTCGTAAACCACCTTGGTGGCTATAGAGATGCTTCAAAGTCATCACATATCAAATTAGGGTACCCACGTTTACATCTTAGATCACCTCATCATATTTTATACGCTAGGTATCCATGTTTCGAATCCAGATTCCCAGTACCAAATGCCAAGTCAAGGGTCTGACAGAAAAAGCAAAAAGTCATTTCGCTCAGAGCACGGGCTTACATATATAATAACTCGAGAGCCTGCGGAAAACAGGATACTTGTAATCATAATACTCTCTCTAAAAGGCCCAGCTACCGGTCAACACCTTCAACCATTGATTCGAACGTGCTTCTCAAAACACGACACTTCTTCCAAACCATACACAGGCATTGCGATATTTTCATACAAAGACTAAATTAATTCGAATATTCTTCAACATGACGAGGGGCACTACAGACGATGGATTTGCTCGAAGGATTGCAAATGCTCGACCAGGAGTAAGTATATCCAGTGGCTTGAAATTCAAGATCTAAAAGCTCATGTTTGATAGACGGCAGAGGCTCGAAGGGTCAGCGCAGCAGCCCGGCGAAACCGCACGAACAACGATAGCAACAACCGGGACGGAAAGGGAAATGGGACTGGGCAGGAGTGTCAAGAGCCAGGCTTGATAAGTGGAAATCCTTGCACCTATCACGATCCATGCCAACGCCATGGTAGCAGGACCCAGTGAGCTGGGCTTTTGCAGCAGCAGGGATGGAGATTAGGGAAGGGACAAGCAGGACGGGATTGGAAATGTAGATCTCATACGGGGGTTGAAGGGTTTCGTTCATCGTGTTTGCTTGTTGGTGCTGCATTTTGCGGCGTATGGGGGAGTAGATGCGAAGCATATTGCTTTTTCCATCGTCTACCTCAATGGGGCGCGCTATGTAGCTGGGTGATTCCATAATGGTAATGGGCTAATGCTTTGCGAAGAGGATGATGTGGTATGATAAGATGCTTGTGACTCTTGACAAGGCGTTTTGTGTGAAAAGGAGTAATTAGGGTAAAACCCAACCCCTCGCAAGTGATACGACGAACTGTGCACGCACTCGAACAATGGCTCACCGACCCGTCATTGTCCCGTGGTTGTTTCCTTATGATTTCCCCGGGGGTGATCTGCACTACTCACCAGGATCACTGGATCCGCAACTGTGCTGCTGTGAAACCAATCAGAATGAAAAAAAGCAAAAGATAAGTTGAAGGCCAGCCCTGAAAAGCCCGGCCCCGAAGAGCCCGGCCACTCTCGATTAGACAATAAACCCCAACTTTAAGTTTCAGTATTGCTCTTTTAAGCCCCGGATGGAAGCAAGCAGGAAGGTCTAGAGCATGGCCATGTGCGCTGGTTGTTGTTGTTGTTGTTGTTGTACATGTCCCCGCCTGGTGGTGGCAGGAGCGGAGCGGAAGCCGCACAGGGGTGGTGCGTTCGTCAGAGGCTTGGCTTGGAGCTTGGGGCGAGGCTTCCAAGATTTAGGTGAGGCATAACAACGACAACACGACCATCTCGAGACCTTTACAGAGCCGCGTGCTTTTCGAATGGGCGATTAAAATTCATTCACTCAAAATACCGTGTATGGAAGCGGGATTCTGAAACCCAAAGTCCACTCCTTCCACGACAGTGAGTGAGCGAGAGATCGGATCAAATCTGGGACTTGCCTTCCTACTTTCTCCTCGCTAGTCTATCTTAAGGTCATTCGACTCGACTGGCGGCATAATATGAGCTTTTTTGCCGGGAATCTTCGACATGGAGGCCGGCATAGCACGCTCGCTGAATGACAAGCTTTATGATAAGAGGAAAGTAGGAGCTTTAGAGTAGGTTTTGCGGCCCATATTCACACTCACACAATTATTCCTTGCTCATCATGTCTCTAGTCTTGAGCGTGTTATTCGAGAGCTTGCTACCGCCAAAGAGTTTGACAGAATCCATAAGATCATCCAGCAGCTTTGCAATGATTATGCTTACGCCGTCCACCAGCCACATGCTCGCAATGGCGGTCTCATCGGCTTGGCGGCCGCAGCCATTGCTCTAGGACCAGTATGTAACAAATCCAACCTTATAGCACCGACTATCTAACATGTATCTAGGAACTGGCACGGTATTTGGATGAAATTGTTCCTCCAGTGCTTGCGTGCTTCACCGACCAGGATGCTAGGGTCCGCTATTATGCGTGTGAGAGCATGTACAACATTGCCAAGGTGGCAAAGGGTGAAGTCCTACCTTATTTCAATGACATCTTCGATGCATTGTGCAAAGTTAGTCACTTCTCAATACTCATGAAACTCTTCACGTGTGCTTATGGATCATTAGCTTGGTGCAGACTCAGAGTTATCAGTCAAGAATGGCGCAGAACTACTTGATCGTTTGATCAAAGACATCGTTTCCGAATCTGCTGCTACGTACGTCTCGGTACTTCACACTTTAGACGACACAGTTGTGGAAAACGATAAAGAAACCACCTCTGCGTCTGATGCGTCTATCGATCTGCCAACAGCCTTCTCACTTTCTGACTTCATTCCGCTCCTCAAGGAACGAATTTTTGTCATCAATCCATTCACCCGGACTTTTCTTGTCGGGTGGATTACATTGCTCGATTCAATTCCTGATTTGGAACTTGTGTCGTATCTGCCGGAGTTTTTAGGTGGGCTGTTCAAGTTTCTTAGTGACCCGAACCGTGACGTTCACGTTGCTACACAAGTAGCATTGGAGAGGTTCCTGAACGAGATCAAGCGAATCTCTCGAATCAAGAAGGGAATCGAGGAGAGCCGCAAATCGCGCAGCGACGGCAAACGAAAACGCTCACGCTCACGCTCCATGGTGAGTGACGCATCCAATGCCCCAGATGCAGGCGGGGATGATGAATCCGTCACTGCTTCCGATGACAAGGATGTCAGCAGTGATGATGATTGGGTCCCAGGTCAAGATGTCCAGGTCAACCACAAGGAAGTTCTCGAGATTTTGACAGCGAATTTAGATTCCTCGTTAGGTAAGGTTCACCGTCGAACTCCGTGGAACGAGACTAATGCCTTGCAGAGGAGGATAGCTTGCTAGAATCGCTACGATGGATCGTTGATTTTCTAGACATCTGTCCTGAAGAAGTGCTGCCCTTCGCCCCCAAAATACTGGCTCATCTATTGCCAGCGATGGCAAGTGGTGTTGAGACTATTCGACAAGCAGCTGCGCGAGTCAATACATCTCTAATGAACTACGTTGTCTCACTTTCGGATGACGGGCTTCGCTCGGAGACTCCGACCATTGGCCTATCGAAAATTCCAACTTCGATAGCAAAAGATGCAACTAATAACGATAGAAGAGACTCCTCCACCAACACTCGTGGGTCGGTATCTGGACCCAAAGAGCAGCAGGATAGGAGGGAGTCCGAGGTACAGACGCCGCCCCCGCCTTACAACAAAACTCCAACGCCTACTCCACCTCCCCATCCCCAGGTCGACCTCGATTATGCCGCTGCGGTCAACTCGCTAACCTTGTTGTTTCTGAACGACCACGAGGCGACCAGGGTTGCAGCTCTTACCTGGTTGCTCATGCTTCACAAGAAGGCTCCCAGGAAGGTGCTCGCAATCAATGATGGCACATTTCCAGTTCTTCTAAAGACACTGTCCGATCCCGCAGAAGCGGTTGTAACTAGAGATTTGCAACTCCTCTCTCAGATTTCGAGGAACAGCGGCGACGAGTACTTCGCTTTTTTCATGGAAAATTTATTGCAGCTCTTTTCCACCGACAGAAAACTTCTGGAGACGCGGGGCAACCTAATCATCCGCCAACTATGTATCAGCCTCAGTCCAGAACGTATCTACCGGACTCTTGCGGACTGTATCGAGAAAGAAGAAGATGTTGAATTCGCCAGCATCATGGTCCAGAATCTCAACAATAATCTTATCACAGCCCCTCAATTGATGGATCTTCGCAAACGGCTTCGCAATTTAGAAACCAAAGTTCGTACATCAAAACTATGACCACTGCATTCACTAACACCGTATAGGATGGACAAGCATTTTTTGTGGCACTTTTTCGGTCTTGGTGCTACAATGCGGTTGCTACTTTCTCCTTGTGTCTCCTTGCTCAAGCATATGAGCAGGCATATAACCTACTACAGATATTGTATGTAACGGACTCCGTCTATAATATGATTCGCTAATAATGATAGTGGGGAGTTGGAGATGACGGTCAATATGCTTATTCAGATCGATAAATTGGTTCAACTTCTGGAATCCCCCGTTTTTACTTGTATGCAATTACTCATTTTCTCGATACATGCTAATATGGAACCAGCCCTTCGCCTTCAACTCCTAGAACCCGAGAAATTTCCCCATCTCTACAAGTGCCTTTATGGCCTTCTAATGCTCCTCCCCCAATCCGCAGCATTTGCTGCTTTGAAGAATAGACTAAATAGTGTGAGCGCGATAGGCTTTCTGCACATCGCACCTCGAGTGTACGTACCGCAATCCCGAAGCAACAGTGTAGCTGAGGCATTTTCTTCTCTCCAAATTCATCAACGTCAGAAAAGCAGCGAGACTCATGCATCCTCACACAGCGCGCCGAGCACCGCAGGCGCCTCGAATTACGATCGGTCGAGCAGGCTGAAAGGCAGGGACGAGGGTGGCATTCGGTGGAATGAGCTGCTTGAGAAATTCAAGAGTGTGCAGGAACGGGCTAGAAGGGCGCAGAGGTCAACTGAAAACTTCGACGATGGTCTTGGTATGATTGATGCACGAGCAAGCGAGGGGTTGGATGGCAAAACGTTCAAGGAATTGGCTCGGCCTCCTTTACCGGCAAAGGATGCACCTACGGCCGCAGGCGGTGCACAACCACAGGCAGCTAAATCGAAGTCAAGCTTGGCGAAATTTGGAAGGTTGGGAGGCGCTGTAACCGGCAGTCGCCCGAAAAGGTAATAAAGGTGTTCTTCACATCGTTGAGCATACACCTAGATACACAGCATACTATTTTGTAAAAAATGGCTCTTCATCACCTAGGCTTTCTCGGGGTTTCTCGTTCCACTAGTCCCTCAAACATACTGTCCCTCTCCCTTGTTAAGTCTCGCAACTCGACTCTCAGACTCTCTAATTCCAACCGGGCCAAATCCGTGTCTTGTGGCAATCCATGATACCCCTTGACCTGTGTCTCGAGGTCCTTCACTACAGCCATCAAATCCCTGAACTTGTCTTCCTCTTTCTTGACGTCTTGTATTGTGATGGGCGTTCCCGCAGAGGCAGACAAAGACGCGACTCTTTCCTTGAGCTCTGGTAGTTTAGAAGCCAAACCTTTAATCTTGCGTTGATAATCAGCAGTCTGCTTTGCCAGGTCAGATGGCGGCTGGTATGCATCGCTCTGTAATTCGGTAATTAACGAATTGATCTTCTCCAGCTCTCCACTCAAATGCTTCTCGAGGATCGAGGCACGGTCCGCAGCTTGATCCAGGTCGTGAGATGCAACATATAGATCAATAATGGCCCGCCCCAGCTTCTCAGTATCGGGTATCGGCTGGTTGAGAGTAACGCTCAGGGAGGACAGAGCTTCGAGACTCGTTTGTCCTTCACGTGTCAAGGATTCCTCGATGGAGCTGAGGATTTGGGCGTCGGAATTCACAATTTCTTGGGCTTGTAGATCCTGCAGGGCTTTTGCCTCAACCCTAGCTAGAAGATCCCGTTCTTCATCCGCGGTTTCGTTCAGCGTTGCGAGCGCGAGGAGGCCCTGAGGGTATCGTTGTTGCGCTCGAATGCAGGAGGGGATCTTCCGTTGAGCTTGGTGGACAGCCAGCTGTCGATGTAGTTCCAGTCTTTGGCGGCGGCCTGCTGTTGGCGCGCAACGGAGGGGGAGAAGATGGCTGAGGGGGAGAGATGGGCCATTGTAAATGTTGATATTTGAGCTGCTCACCAGAAAAGTAAACACGCTCGTCTTTGGTGGCGGCGGGATATGCAAGGCTGAGCGGAGGTAAACCTTAAATTTCGCCGACGCGGCTGGCCAGGCACAGCCCAATAAGACAAAGTGTCAACTTCGAGACATCCATGCCACCACATCCATGCCAGAGAGTGTCCTTTTAATTCCCCGCTTCTTATCCCAAAACATTCCCATTGAAGTTCTATTACAACACCACATCGCCGCATTTGTGCACGATCACTTCGCCATGATTGTCAACCTGTCGGCCCTGGCCTTTGCCGCCACTCTATTGTCTTCCCAGTCACTCGTTCTCGCTCTCTCGTCGTCCGATATTCCCTCCGATACTCCAATATCGGCCCTCCTTGCGTCCGCAAACGCCCACCTTGCCAAAGGCGAAACCAGCGACGCTCTTACCTACTACGATGTCGCCATTTCTCGCGATCCCCAGAATTATCTGACCTATTTCAAGCGGGGCGCAACCTATCTGTCACTTGGCCGAACCGCTCAAGCAACGAAGGATTTCGACAAGGTCCTCACGATCAAGCCCAACTTCGAGGGGGCGCTAGTTCAGCGTGCGAAAATAAGGGCTAAGAATGGAGACTGGGACACTGCGGTTAAGGACTTCACGGCCCATGGCAACTCAGCGGAAGACTTGGCTGCTCTGGAAGAGGCGAGGGGGGCTGCTCATTTAGCAGTGGCTGCCGAGAAAGCCGGAAACTGGGAGGAATGTGTTTCTCAATCTGGCGTTGCGATCATGACCGCCAGTAAAATGCTGTCTTTACGGAAAACGAGAGCTCATTGTAGGTTTGAGCGTGGGGAAGTCCAGGAAGGGATGAGCGATCTCAAGCACGTTCTACAAATGCAACCTGGAGATATCGATCCGCATATGCAGATTGCTGCGATTACGTTCTATGGGCTAGCAGATATGGAGCATGGAATGGATCAGCTCCGGAAGTGTCTACATGGAGACCCCGACTCGAAAGCTTGCAAGAAGCTGTACAGGCGGCAGAAGACACTTGACAAGCAGTTTACGCAGGTCAAGAAGCATCTCGAGAGACGCCAGTACTCAAGTGCTATTAAAATACTGCTTCCCCAAGGAGAAGATGCTGGGTTGGTTCAAGATGTCAAGGACGATGTCAAGGAACTACGTGAAGCTGGCACCATCCCGGAGAAGTCGCCCAATGATCTAGTTTCTAGGGTCGTGGAAATTGTCTGCGAAGCTTACCATGAGGTATGGATCATGTACTGGTTCGAACACCGCATTGAGGCTAACATTACTAGATGAAAAACAAGAAATCCGTGGCTTGGTGCGACGAGGCTTTGACTTATTACGAACATTCTCTCTACGGTCTCATGTCAAAGGCACAGAGACATATGGAAGCCGAGAACTTCGAGGCTGCTATTGGCACACTCAATACGGCCAAGGAGCACCATCCTGGAGCCCAGCAGCTTAACCAACTTTTGCAAAATGCTCAGATAGAACTGAAGCGAAGCAAGACTAAAGATTATTACAAGGTTCTTCGCCTCACGCGAGATGCCGACGAGGTGCAGATCAAGGCAGCCTACCGGAAATCAGTTAAACTTCACCACCCTGACAAGGCTCATAAACTTGGTATTTCGAAGGAAGATGCCGAGAAGAAAATGGCTCAGGTCAATGAAGCGTATGAAGTGCTGAGCGATCCCGAGTTGAAAGAGAGATTTGACCGAGGGGATGATCCAAATGACCACGAACAGCAACGGCAACATCCGTTTCAAGGCAGTCCATTCGGGGGTGGAAACCCATTCGCAGGTCACGGGCAACCCGGGGGTGGTCAGCAATTCAACTTTAAGTTTGGCGGCGGAGGCTTCAACTTTGGATAAGAGACATGGCGATGATAACATTTTGGTTCCTGGAGTTTAAATTGGCGGCGACCATTAGCAATGCATTCCTCAATGTAAATTATTCGCATCTAGAAGTGTGTCCAATTCCCCATGTGACAACACTATGTTTGTACAGGTAGGTAGAGTTGAGTTTTCCCACATCTACATTTATTCAAGTGTGTACGCTCTCATTGGGGCTTTCAAGGGTTAGATAGTACTACAAGCTGCCAGTCTTACTTCATACCGTGAAAAGTCGAAAATAAGACCATACAGATGTCCCGTATCAGGTGGGACATCTACATGGCCTTATTCTCACATTAATACGGTATGTGCAACTAAAAAAGCAAATAAGTGCCCTGTCAGCCTCGCCCGTCGCCTCGCCCGTCGCCTCGCCCCTCTTTCAGCCATCCCGAAAGCACCAGCCCGCTAGTAAGACATGACCCCACGAGACTCTTCAGCCTCCGAACTTCGCCCATTCACGCATCCACAGTCAGTTGGACCTCAGACATATTTATATCTACAGCATCGCCCTTCTCGGTATGCTTCTGCGATAGCACCAGACGTCCTCCACAGCGGCTGACATGGAGGAATTCGAATACACACTCGATAACGAACAACAGTTCTGGGACGGCGAGTTGACTCCTCCCTGGCGCAGTACCACCCCTCAGGCGCTGATGATTCTCCTTTCCTTTAGAACTAGATGATATCGTGTCTGCGAAATGCCCGTCGCACCAATTGATTGACAATGCGCTGCGCTCTTATCTCCACTTCACCACGAAATTCAAAGACGAATACGTCAACTCCGAGTACGACATAGCCCGCTGCTCGCAGAAGCTCCTGCAGAGCGAGCTTTTCAATGCGAATAAGGATTATGTGCGGATACAAATCATCTACAGTCTTCTGCAGGAGGACGAGTATGCGACCCTGCATTTTATTGCCAGCTTCCTGCTGTTCGATGGGCGCGAGGACGAGGCTACCTTTGAGAAGATGAATCTGGAGGGCTGCTTTCCAAGGCTGCTTGAGCTCGTTAAACAGGGCAAGAAAGACGATGCTCGGTTACACCGGATGCTGTTGGAGCTGCTTTATGAGATGTCCAGAATGCAGCGTTTGAGCGCAGAGGAACTGGGACAAGTGGATGATGACTTTGTCATTTACCTTTTTGAAATGATTGAAGAGCTCTCTGATGATGTCGATGATCCATATCATTACCCCATAATACGAGTTTTGGTGAGTAAACTCCTGTGGTGTGTCTACGAAGCGCTGATATATATTGTAGCTGGTGCTCAACGAACAATGGATGGTCACCTCAGCATCCTCACCCATCGACTCCAAAACGCCCCCTTTAACTAATCGAGTAATCAAGATCCTCAGTTTACAAGGATCTAGATACATGACCTTCGGCGAGAACATTATTCTTCTCTTGAACCGCGAAACGGAAACATCCCTCCAACTGCTCATCCTAAAGCTCCTCTATCT
>QGMK01001059.1:0-13718 GCA_007825345.1 Lachnellula suecica
CATGGGGGATGAAGGTGTGGCCGTCTTCGTTGAAGGGGCGGACAAAATCGGATACCTTTTGGGCGATGGAATGTTAGCTCGGTATTGAGGTTGATGGTGTGAGTTGGGGAGATGGGATTGTGTGTTGTGTCAGATTAATGCCTTGTCAAAGGCGCTTTCAGCAATGTCAAGGTCAAATCCTTGTTATGTTGACCGTCGTGACATGTAAATCATCATGAAATTAGGAATTCGGGGTTAGATAGACTTCAAGAAAGTCAGACTGACCTTATTCCTGACGATACCCTCGCTCAGGTATTTATAACTCTCGGGGTTGAGGTCATTAGCCCATACGAAGGTCCCTTTCTTTCCAGCTGGCAAGGCAAAGGGGCCAATGCCAGCCATCACATCGCAAACGACTTCGCCGGGGTTGAACATATCCACAAGCCGCTTGTGCTCTGTCTGCAGGCGACTGTTCCAGTACACTTTCGAATAGTCGAATCTGAATACGCAGTTTCCCTCGCCCAACTCGACATTCATGTCATCCGGTCCGTATATGACTTCGTAACCAAAAGTCCGGAACTCAGAATGTGTACCGACGTCGTCTACCTTATTGATAACAGTCTTGATTGTTGGATTTTTGTCCACAATCACTTCTGCGATAATTCTTTTATATGGCAGATATTCATCTCTGAGATTTAGATGTGCTGCCAAGAGTTAACTCTATACCATACCATCAGGGAAGATCCATAGCATACCAACATGTCCGACGAGCGCAAACCCCACAGGGATTTCTCCTTGTGCATTTTCCGGTAATAACGAGGCCATTACATCAACTAGTCCGGTCAGAAGACAGTCTCCAAGTGTCAAACTCGTCCACGTACGTACGATATTGCCAGTAATCGTAGTCCAACTTCAAATCATAAGGAATAACACTTATATCCTCTCTCTGTATCGCTTCCTGCATAGTCTGACTCCATGTCGTTGGGTTTTCGGCTTTTACCTCGGGCTGTAACAGCAAGCATTTCCCACCTTTCGATGCCCGCGCAGGATCCGGATCAAGCTGCACACCTTGAAATCTTTCCAAACGTAGGAGCTCGTTACTCTTGCCCAGTTGTGTGCGAAGCTGTGATACTTTCTTTACGTCGAGCACTCTGGCAGCAGCGATGGGTATGGTTTTCGAGAAAAGAGAACGGTCGAGGGCTGCTGTCGCAGACCGGACGATAGGAGGTCGAAAGAGGGACATCGCGTCGAAATTAGCTACAAGATTTTCTTCCTAGATATTTGTTAGTTATATTATGGCATGTGTGGAGAGTATCTTACTGCCATGGCTGCATAATGTTGTTTGTGTTAATGCAATTTGTTTGCGAGTCATAATTTCTGGACATTTTCAAAAATCTCAGCCTTGCAGAAACACGCTAGTGCTTTTTCCCGATTGGGCAATGACGTCTGCGAGGCTGATGTATAGTTCTACGGCTCATCGAAGCTTAATTCTTCCTTCAACAACTTCACAATGTCGGAATCCACAAAAAAAAGAACTCTCGACGCGTTTTTCAAGCCTCCTCCCAAGAAGACACGCGTATCAGCGGAAACCGAGTCCGGAAAAGTCGATGATGCACCAGAAATAGAACTAGTAAGTATTATGTTACACCAGTCAGGTATAAATCTGATCATATTAGACTGAATATTCACGCCATAAAACATATCCATTCCCAGTACCGCATTCCCCCAAATCTATTGAAGCCGAACTTAAGTCATTTCCGTCCACAATTGGTAGAGCCATCAACGATCAAGCGGATCTTGACCTGCTTTACTTTGAACCGTACATTCCGAAATACCTTCAACGTGAAGTGTTTCAATTCCTCCGGGGACAGCTGTTCTTCTACAGAGTCGAGTACAAGATTAAGCGGGGTGGCATCGAAACAGATATTCGAACCCCAAGGTATAGTTGTGAGTCCAAAGGCCGAATTGTACTGAGACATTCAAAGGTACACGACGGTATTCGGCATAGATGAAACCTCGAAATTTGATGAGGCGGGAGAAGTAGTCGATGTAAACACAGGGAAGAAGGTAGAGAAGGACAAAAACTACTCCAAATACCCACCTCGACCGATACCAAAATGTTTGGATGACCTCCGGCTCTCCACCGAGGCGGCCACAGGATGCAAATTCAATTTCTGCTTGGTCAACTACTACGCTTCTGGATCAGACAGTATCTCATACCATAGTGACGACGAACGATTTCTCGGAAATCTGCCGGCCATTGCATCGTTCACATTAGGTGCTAAGAGAGACTTTCTCATGAAACACAAGCCAGTAGCACCGAACGACAACGCACCACCGCCTCCCGAGACCAAGCCAATCAAGCTACCACTCGCAAGCGGCGACATGATTCTGATGAGAGGAAAAACACAAGCCAACTGGCTCCATTCAATCCCCAAACGGACAGGCAAGAACGCCGAAGATGGAGGAAGAATCAACATTACCTTTAGGCGAGCAATGATCAAAGGAGGAACGGAGAATTACTACAATTATAATGTGGGCATTGGACCCGTCTATAAGTGGGACGAAACTCGTCGAGAGATGAGGATATGGACACCATGAGCTCTATACACTTCTAGTTTTACCTCCCAAATCGCATCTGAACATCTGCAAAGTTGTACAACGCCCGCAAGAACACCTGATAGCCAACGCCTTGGTTGTCTTGCACGTGAAATATTTCTGTAAGTCGAAGTTGCCAGGGTGGATATCCCGAAAGTTCTACAGTAGGTCCGAAAAGAATTAGGAGTTGGGGCTCGCCCATAACGCCCTCAGCGATTTCAGCATCGATTAAATCGACGTTGATGTCCTTAGATGAGAGCTTGGAGCGCTGCGACATTTCGGCGAGTGTCTTTGTGAGGTCCACTAATGAGTCCCTGCCGTCTTCAGAAGAAATGAGAATAATTGACAGTTCTTTTATGGGTGCTCCAGAGATATCGCTTATGGGCGAGTTGGGCGCAGATTCCACAGATGGTACGTGAGGAGCTCGCAGTGACACGGCCGGGTGCTGAGGCCCAAAGTAAGATGAGAGCTTCCTTGATACAGCTCTATGTGTCGCTGGAACATAGCCTTTGAGGATTCCTTCGTCGAGTTAGCCAATGCCTAATAGAAGCTGCATTGTCGCGTACCTGTTGGCTCATATACAGAAAGCATTGGAATCCCAACACAGGTACACCAAGCCGCGATCTCTGAAACCTCGTCCACCAACGCCTCTAACCCAGCGCCCCCTCGGCCGCCATCTTCCAACTTCAATATAACGCTCACGTGCTCTGGCAAGCGACTCAGTCCTTTGACATCTTTCTGTATGAGCTCAGGTGTTCGATGGTGGTAGTAGAGAATCGCAAATATTCTATCCTTCACAGCGTGATATCCCATTCGAAAGCGTATGTAGATCGAGAAAATCGTGTGTATTATGGCGTAAACGAGGGCGTGTAGTTGGCTGTTGAGGAACTTTCGGACACCCAACCTGGAGTGCCCCTTAGGTTTGTCTATGCGAATGCTGGGGATTCCATCTTTCCTGCTTCGGCTTACGGGCGATCTGCTTGGTGGAGCCGGTAAAAAAGGCTGTGGTTGAGTTTAGCATGTTTGTAGATGTGGCAAGATGTCTGCGTACCTCAATAAGTCGCTCTCGTTCCGCTGGGGTCAACAGTTTGTGGTTGACTTTTGCATCCTGCCTGTAGATATTCGTCTCTCGACTTGCGACCGGCATTATGTGGTAGAATTCTCACCAAAGCAGCTATGATTATCGAATTGAGGCGTGAGAGCTTGTGTTGTCGTTAGGATGCGCGGCGTGGTTTGGAAGTTGTAGAAATTGTTGGAAGGCTGGGCGAGCAAGGCCACGACATCCCGCGGCTGAGCCAAACTCTCGTTTTGGCTTTGGCGAACCACAAGGGAGATTCAAGCAAGCTTCACCACGTCACACAATACTGTCGAATATGCGCGCCTCAAGTCAAACCTCCGAATACGAATACTAGGCATCTACGGGTCATCGTTGATCTAGATGTAGCACGGCAGCCCCGCCTGCTCTCTTGAGTTATCAATGTCTTCGCTGAATACCGCCGGGGGAGGCAGCTCGCGGTCCATATTTCCCAGGGGACCGAGTTTTACCCTGGAGAACTTCTCGAATAAGGATTTTATTGTCAGGGACTTTATCGATGATCTTTCTGAGAGCGCAATACCCGTGAATCGACGTTCTGGGCCGGCGCAACAAGCATTCGACCCCAAGCCTCTTATTAGAACCTTTGAAAGTATGCGACCCCGCCGAACCTGATCCGCAGCTTTCTACGGAGTACTAACTGCAACCAGGTGCCGAGTCACAGCTTAAAGCTCTCAATGAAGAGCTTGGAGAGAAGGAAACCGACCTTCTCACATCCGTACGGCGCGCGAGATCCAGCACGACCAAACACTTGATACCCTAGGGAGGAAATTGGATGAGTCTATAGACTCTTTTCAGAATCTCGACTCCGCTCTTAATCAACCAAACGGCGTCAACGGAAGCGATAGGAATGGTCGAGGAGATGGGGGAGGGCTGGTTGCCGTGCAGATTGGAGAGAGACTTGAGGAGCTAGACAAACAACGAAGACGAGCGCAGGACGCCAATTTCCTAATACAATGCTGGCTCGAAGTCAGTGAAGCCGGCGAACTTACGTCTCTGGAGGACATGATACGACGGCAGGGCAGTGGGGAGAATAAAGTACGATGTGCTGTCATTGCCAGGCAGCTTATGAGGATGAGCCAAAGGTTGGATCCGTCTTCATGGGCCCAAACAAACGGTTCCAAAAAGTTCAATGGTGTCACCAATGGGGTTATTGGGTATAGAGGACACAATACTAGGGAGCTCATAGAGAAGTTTTCGGAAACGCTGGAGAAGGACTTGTTGAAGCAATTCGACCAGAGCTATCGGAGGCAGAACTTTGATGAGATGTTGGAATGTGCTAAGGTTCTACATGATTTCAATGGCGGATCAAGTGTCGTTGCATTATTCGTCAACCAGCATCAGTTCTTCATTGATCGAAGTCAGCTGATTACGGAGGAAGTCATGACCGACAACGAGACTTGGGAACGACTAGCAGACCCAGATTCAGAACCTCCAGGTGTTGAGCCCAGTCTCCAGTCGTTGATAGATGAGATCCGAGTTGTTATGCAGGATGAATCGTTTATCATCAAGCGGGCGTTCCCTTATTATGAGCTTGTTCTGATTAAGTTCATTCAGAGAATTTTCCAGCAGTCTATACAGCAGCGTTTGGAAATGGTGTTGGAAAAGGCTGACACAATATCATCGCTAGCTTTTCTCCGATCACTACACGCATCCAGAAGTTACATCAACAACTTGATCGAAGATTTAAAGGCCCACGGCTTGACGGAGCATCCAGAAGCATGCTCAGCTCAGACCGCATTAAGTTTGGATCAGCAACTAGACGAGCTTTTTGTACCCTACCTGGTTGGAAATTCCTACATTGACAGAGAAAGGAAAAGTTTGGAAGAATTGTACTCTTCGCTGCTATTCAAGTATACTATTTACCATTCACGGCGGAAGAAGGTTCCAACTGGATTTATGGCATCGTTAGCTCAACAAGGCACTCAACTTTTATCGTCCGCAAAGGATTCGTACATCAATCGCCTAGATTCTTCGGAACTTACGCCAACCCAAAAAGCCATGATGTTGAGGGTTGCCGGTCTCCGAGATCAAGATAATACGGCAAAAAATGAGATTGAGGTTTCAGATGAGGACGGAGTACTCAGTCTTCCAAACGCAAAACGGATGCTGAAGTGGATGGCTGAAGGTGTTCGTCGAGCACTTGAGCTTGGCAGTGGAAGTGATACCCCGAAAGATGTCTCGGCTCTCCTTAACCTTCTCTTGACAAGCATGGGACAAGTATACGTCGAAACTTCGCTGGATTCTGCCGCAGAAAAAGCATTGTCTCAAGAGACTGTAAAGGTCGAGCCAGATCTTCAATATCTCCCTTCGCTACAGCCCGCCATAACAATCACGAATATCATGTCACGTTTCATCAATACGGTTCTGATCAAACTGGCGGAATCTAATACTACTGTTCGACGCGGAATGGAGTTACAAACCAGATCTGGCGTCGAAAGAATCGAATCAAAGACCAACAATATTATTCGAAGTACCATTACGGTGGTTGTTAATTGGGTCACCAAACTACTAGCAGCTCAAAAGAAACTGGAATTTCGTCCCAGGGACGTTGACCTCGCCGGTAATCTCGAGTCGTTAGCTACATCGACATGTCTCTCGATTTGCTCTTTCCTAAACCGAGTCGCGTTGCTTTCCGCCCAGGCTATTGACGGCCAGAATCTTGAAGTCTTCAGTTGCGAGCTTGCGTTTAGGATACGAGATCTCCTCTTCGAGCACTTCAAGAAGTTCCAGGTCAACGCCAACGGTGGATTGTTAATCACCAAGGACATCTCCAAATACGTGTCAACACTCAAGGATTGGCCGTTGACGAAGGAAGCCGAAGGCAGTGTGGAAGTTCTCAGCGAGATTAGCAACTTGTTCATCATTAGCCCTGAAGCTCTTCGCGAGAGGTCTCGGAACATTGCACCCAGTGGAGCTGGTAAGAAGTTGCAGAAGGCAGACTTTAGACAGTTCGTGTTGAAGAGAGATGATGCGTCGAGCGTGGGGGTTCAGAGCGTGCTTGCTTCATTATAGTGGCAGCAAAATCGATGGGTCATCGGGCGTTCGGATGGAAAGATGGGTTGGATCCGCGAATATAGCGAAATGTTCGAGATAGTTAGTGTACGAGTAGGAAAACCAAGCAACGCCAGCCAATCTTCTCCCCCTTCTCAGGTTGGTGATGTGTTGTAGATTTCCAATAATTATCTATTTGAAGTGGTGATTTCCTCTGCAGTGCCATACTTTTTGTATAGCATTTGTACGTATACAAGTATAGAACAGCCCAAACTCCCTGTCAATGCAATGCGACGCCCCATACCCCTTCCCACCAGTGCCAATATATTACAAATCTCCCCGTGCATTGTCCGGTATTTTAAGGCAGATTGAACCCGAATCCCGCCATACAACTCTTGTATTTGTCAATCGTACTCGCGCAGTCTTTCTGGGGATCCTTCGCGTTGCTGAATAGCATGCATTCGTCGCGGGTGGCCTTTTCGTCTTTGCAAACGCAACATGGCTATTTGACAATCAATTAGCAAATAACTAATACAATTCAAAAGGCGAAAATACCTTCGGGCCTGTAGCTTGGCCTGCAGGCTTCAGATCGGCTCCCATGTTCCCGCTGGTGGCGGTTGCTACACATTTATTAGCAATCATGGCATGTCCAAATTGAGGCGGCGTCAGAAAACATACGCATTGAGACAGCTTGGGAAGCCATTTTTGTGAGGTCGGAAACTTGCAGGCTTTGGTAGTAATACATCCAATTGTTCGAGGGTGTTGTAAGAATTGAAGTGATGAAAGTTACATTTGTCAGAAGCTCGACATATTTCCCGCCGCCTTGCCGGAAATGGTTTCTCCGATCCGGCCGCGCTCGTCGTGGTGGACGAAAAAAGAGAGGCTGAATATTAATGCAAAGCTGTGATTTGGGATACTTTTTAATGTTCTACAGCGTTTGAGACATTAAAAATGCGTCTTTTCGACCGGTTTGGTTCAAAAAGAACTATTTTTGCTATATGTCATATGCAGCGAGCTATTTGGAAGCGTAGCGCAGCCACCGCGAGCCGCGCTAGCAAGGCTAGGATTACCTAGCTTTGTTGTCTTGCAACCCCACCAAGAAACACAAAACAAATCAAGTGTGCACACAACAAAGAAAACTCTACCTTTACTCTTTGCTGTATCTTACGTTTATTTGCCTACTGGAATCTGCGAACATGGCTGCGGATCCGAAGATCTTCTCTCTGGAGGGGAAGGGGTTGAGGCTGGATACCAAGGAGGATGTTGAGGCCCATATTAAGCCGCTGAGGGAAATGGAGGATGTGGTGGAGGTTAGACTCCTTGGAAATACGCTGGGCGTGGAGGCCTGTAAGGTGCTTGGGGAGATATTGGAGACGAAAAAGAGTTTGCAGGTAGGCATCTGCAAGTCCTAAATGACCCCTCATTCCTAACTTCCCATCTAGATCGCAAACCTCGCAGATATATTTACCGGGCGCCTTCTAAATGAGATCCCTCAAGCTCTCTCCTCTCTCCTGACAGCGCTCCTGACGCTGCCGAACCTACATACGATCAACCTGAACGACAATGCCTTCGGTCTAAATACCCAAGCCCCTCTCGTCGCATTCCTCTCCTCACACGTACCCCTCCAACATCTCATACTCAACAACAACGGTCTCGGTCCTCACGCCGGCATTTTGATCGCCGATGCGCTCTCGGGTCTGCACGAAAAGAAGGAAGAGGCCCGGAAGGCAGGCAAGGAGGTCCCCCACCTCGAGACCGTCATCTGCGGCCGCAACAGACTTGAGAACGGCAGCATGACTGCTTGGGCCAAGGCTTACAGCCTGCATACCGGCGTGAAGATGGTGAAGATGGTGCAAAACGGTATTCGACAAGAAGGCATTTCGCATTTGCTTACGGATGGTTTGAGGCATGCGAAGGCAATCAAGGTCCTGGATTTACAGGATAATACATTTACGATTATGGGCTCGAAGGCTCTGGCTACTGTCATTCCTGGATGGACTGAAATTCAGGAGCTTGGCGTGGGCGATTCGTTGCTGAGTGCTAAGGGAGGAGTGGTTGTTGCTGGGTCCCTTGCGAAGGGCGGAAATCAGAAGCTCGAGATTCTACGACTGCAGTATAATGATATTACGACAAAGGGGCTTCAGGCGTTTGCTAAGGCTGCTAAGGAGAATCTACCTGCTTTGAAGAAGATTGAGCTTAACGGCAATAAGTTCTCCGAGGACGATCAAGCAGTTACGGACTTGAAGGAGCTTTTGGAAGAGCGGAAGGAGAAGGCGGCTGGCGACATCGTTATGGAAGATGACTGGGGTCTTGACAGCCTTAGCGACCTTGAGGATGAGAGTGACGATGAAGGTTCCGAGGAGGAAGAAGAAGAGGAAGCCGAGGAGATCCGAGAAAAGCTGATCGAGGATGCCGAGGAGGCGCAAGAAGAACCAGTGGTGCAGAAGCAAGATAAAGAGGTCGATGACCTTGCTAAGAAACTGGAGGAGACAGTGAAGATTTGAGCGTCTAAAGCCCGAGGCTTCTGCACATACCCATAGCAATTGCACATAGAAAATGGATGGTTTTACCGTATTTTTGGCTGTTTTAAATGTTCCACGAGAGATGAGACATTCTCAATGCACCATAACAGCTCATTGCTACCATTTTTGGCGCTGAGTGGGTAGGTGAGCAGCGCTTGATCGCATCGCCCTCTAAAGTTGACTTGTTACAACACACGTGAAGTTTTTCGGCGATCTGATGCAATTTCAGGCTCTTTTAACTTTTACAAGCTGTGGGACATTCTCAATGACATTTTTTCCAGTTATTTTTTGATTATCACGCTGCTCGCAGTCTTCCCCCACCCCTAGTCAGCTCTCTGCGAGCAAGGTGCATTTGATTAGCAATATTAGCTTTTGATTCGAGAAATACGGTGTGGTAATCGTCTCACAAGCTGTAATACTTTCTCAAAGCACTTATTTCCAGTATATTTTCAAAAGATGCGAAGTTTATCTTCGGCCTATTCTTGATATGTGACACGCTCTCATGAAAGCAGTGCGCTTCTTTTGTCACCTTGGCTCTTGATTTAAAGCCTTTCATTCCTCTTTTAAGTAGTCAAGAATTTTGTATTCCTTTATATTTAGATACCTTTCAACTGTTGCCAGCTTTTTCTCCCGCCTATACCTAACACGTGGTACGCACTCTGCAAGTAAGATTCGAGACTCAGCTTTAAATTACGGAAGTGCGGCGTTAGAAATGTCCCAGAAGCTGTGAGACATCTTCCTACGACACAATTTTCCATTGCTTGTGTGTAATTACTATCCATTTCCGTATTAATCGGAGTGGGGTTAGCGTGGATTTGCCCCTTTGTTCACAAGCGAGTCGGTTGAAACATGAAACATCTCGTCTTCAGACCGCGGCGACCCGCATCAATGCATTGGCTCAACGCGTCTCGACCCCGCGCGTCTCTTCAACATCTCATAATTCGTCTGGTCCAGGTCTTTCGAGTCCCTGCTTCATATCGTGCGTGCAATTCAGCGGGTCACGATCGACACGATGCCAGCTCCCGATGTTCTGCGAGAGAGGCAAATATTTTTATGTGGAGCCCCTCATTCAGGGGCTTCAGGAGCTGTTGCAATGATTCTCGCTCTTTTTCTAGAAGGCTAATAATCTCCAGGCTCTATTCTGATTCCTGCTGTCTGTCCAACATTCACAAAACAGTGTGAATACTAGAAGAACAATAATAACCATATCGTCTTTGTTGGAGTATAAAGAAACCCTCTTTGACCATGCCGGGAAGCCACGAACAATACACAAGACACAATACTATTGTTTGATTTATTATTCACGAGCTCCTCGATTCTCCATACTCAGAACCTAATCCAAACCAAACATCAAAACGATACATATTCCAAACATGTTATCCCAGAACTTCATCATCGCGCTGCTCAGCAGCCTGGCTTGCGCCTCCGCAATCCCCAAAACCTCAAAGATCTTCTCTCGAGAAGCCCAAGCAGCGGACATGATCGCCGCAATCGCGCCCACATCGAACACCTGCTCTGGAGCTACCGCCCCAACAGAGTGCGAGACCAACACCCAAGCAGCGCCGTTCCTCATCAGCGCCATGGCCCAATACAGCATCACCAACCCCAACGAAATCGCCGGCATCCTTGCGCTCATCGCGTTCGAATCCGGCGATTTCAAGTACAACACCAATCATTTCCCAGCTCCCGGCCGTCCAGGACAAGGCACGCGCAATATGCAGATGGCAAACTTCAATCTGATGTACGCGAAAAGCATCCCCGCACTCTCAACCAAGCTTAGCGCCATCACAACCGCAAGCTCGACAACAGGGCTGAGCGACGACGAGCTGAACGCCATCCGGGCTCTTGTCCTGCCAGATGAGTATGCGTGGGGAAGCGCTGCGTGGTTCCTGACAACTCAGTGTGCAAGCGCCAGGCCAGCTCTCCAGGCGGGCGGCGATGCTGGGTTTAACGCTTACATGCAATGTGTGACTGGTGCGGCGGCGACGTCTGATCGGTTGGCGTATTGGACGCGTGCGACTAAGGCGCTGGTAGGCTGAGGTGGTGGTGGTGGTGGTGGTGGTGGTGGTCTTCTTTGCTGGCAAAGAAAGGGAGCATGCTGTAGGTTCATAATTGGAGATACCCCTAATTTAGATTTTTAACCCTGAAACCCTTCCGTTTTCCTCCTGTGATTTATTTTGAAATCATGTTCTATAATTTATTTTGTATATAGCTCTTTGTACTGAATCATATTCTTGCGCTGCTGTAGTAAGCGGTTTTCGTTATTCTTCATTGTTTCGTGTCTCGTGGTTATTCTCAATCTTCTCTTCATTCCAAGAACTGATGAATCCCTACCCTGTAAGCGTGCTCCATATTGAATTTCAGTCCTCGAATTCTTCCACCTCTTTCTGTGGCAAGGGCTAGTTCCCGAAATTTTGTTCTTTTCCTATACTTTTTATCGTGTGAAGTCGCGCTAGTTTTCTGTTTTCTTGGGCCTCAAATCTTTAGCTCCGGCCACCAACTGATGGTCCCTGGCGTGCTAACACCTAGTCTGGAATTCATTATGATATGATAATGGATAAGGTTTTCTAGTGGTTTGGATCTGGACTGAGGGAGCCCATAAATACTTTATGTTTTATTTTTTATGCCCTGTACTTTTCTTTCGACATTTTATCTTCGCCGTACGATCACAACGTACTTATTCTCCAACGTTTTTTACTAGCAAAATATTACAAACTTCCTATTGCAACGTACAAACAAGCGGCATGGCTTCTAGAGAGTCACTTACTTTCCCGGAGCCAATCGTAAATTGGTTTGATGACCAGTCGCCGACTAACGATTGGGACGAGGAGAATTCACAGTTGGAGTACAAACAGTGGAGAGAGCGTTTGGTCGGAGGCTGGTCTCGCATCGAGGAATGGCGCATGCTGGTGTACTACGGAATTATTGAGACATCTCCGGGCATCTTTGCCTTCCGGGAGGACATCCTAAATGGGTTCAAAATGCAACTCGACTGGGACGCTGCAGCCGGCAATGGTGTCACCTGGTTCTACTTCTCGGACCAGCCTCAACCTTTCCGGGAGATTGACGACGACAGCCCAAGCGATGATCATCTACAAAGGTCGTGTGCTTCTTCACTCCTTCTCTCCACAGACAACGATCCAATTCCGGAATGCATGAAGAGCGTACCTCTGTTTCTTCACAGAGCTCGTAGCAAGAGACTACATGTGGTCAAAGGTCATTGGACGATACCTCAGAATCAAACACTCATGAATGCCTTCTTTGGCGCCATTCGATTCTTTGGCCAGCAGCCACACTTTCACAAGATCAATATCCAGAAATTGTCTCTCGAGCCCAAAGTCAATCGCTTCATGAAACTACCGGTAGAACTTCAGCTCATACTCTGGATGCCCTTCCCCTATATCAAGCGGACGCCGTCATACGGACGAATTACCCGCATCTCCAGAAACGCTGGATCCGGGCTCTTCCTAGGCAAGTCATGAAATTTGTGGATGATGTTACTGGCAGGGACAACTTCTCTTATGCAGGTACTGTGGTTCGAGAAACACAGAGGCCCTATAATGTTTCGGAAGAGATTTATCGGCCTCGCAATATTAACATGCACCCTGATTTTAGACTTCCGAATTCATACGGGAAAGAAGATGATTTCAGATGGGAAGTCGTTAAGGACCGTAAAGCCAATTTCGAAGAGGTTCCAGAAGACCGAAATGTGCTCTTTGTCAGTCACAGTTGTCCGAGCTTCCTCGAAGCTAAATGGAGAATGATATGCGAGTTCTTGGACTTGATATATATCTACACAAGCCCAGACTTATGGGGCGACCTTGAAGACAAGAGTCGCCAGAGCCTGGGAAAAATGAAAGACTTCTTAGCGAACGAGGACAAATGTCAGCGAAGCTATCTAGAAGACCTCCAGGACAACGAAAGCCGTACTGGTATCAAAAAGTCACCATGTAAGGACTGCCTCAAAGAGCTAGAGAATTTTCCATACCTCTTCAAGATTTCGAAGACCGTCACAAATCCCGAGGCTTCAACGCCAGACTCCTTACCCAGAATAATCCGAATAGAGCAATATATGTTACTTTTCAAAGACGAATTGGAGCTAATTCTTCGCAACATGGCACTGCTTGCCAGGCCATTTTACTGGGCTCGTCCAGACTTTTGGCCTCCTGTTCCTCGCACGGTGGGTAAAGTAGATCATGGTCTTAAGGCGGGGGCCAGAATAACCTGCTTTAGAGAGAAACCGTGGGGCGAATCGCTTTATTGCAAGCACGAGGAAGTGCCAAAGGTCTGGTTGATCGGGAGAGGTACGGCTTCACTTACTATGAGGAAAGGGGCATCAAGGACTTACCCAGGCGCGTTCCGTACTAGACGAAGATAAAGTTGAGCTCTGCATACCGTATGATCTGGGTAAATCGGGACAGCGCTAGCAGTTTAGCGTAGAAACCCTTTTCTCCCAAATCGGAACCAAATAAAAACAGAAAAAGTTTCAAAATTCTTTTCCGATGCTGAATAAAGCTTACACTGAGCATTTT
>QGMK01001060.1:0-13716 GCA_007825345.1 Lachnellula suecica
GTGTTTGAGGTCTTGGTTGACAATGCTTTGACCGTTGGTGGCGGTGTCGATGAATGCTACTTTTGCTTTGGCCTTCGGCATTGGTTGGGCTGCAGGCGTGGTTGAAGTTGGTTGTGGTGTAGGAGAGGCTTGCGATACAGCTGAACTCGGGAGAGGCTGTGGTGTATGAGTAGAAGCTGGAGATCTTTTTATCTTAAATGTCTGCGGCGGCGTGGGACTTTTATGAGACCTGAGTTTGTTCATGAAAGACTTCCGATGCGAAGCCTTGTTGTCTTTCCCATTGGCACTCTCATTGGCACTCTGAGCCGAAGGTGCCAACGGAGGTCGAACGGGAGCCAAAGCTGGTGTTGCCGGTGCCAATGACACAGCTGGGGTTGACGCCGAACCATTACTTGCACCATTCATGCCAATCGGAACGTGTACCTTAACCACCGTCGGCGACGAAGCTTCTTCTAGTAGCTTGATACTAGTATTCTGCCAGCTCCAAGGGCACAGCTCAGGAGCCATCTGCTTGCGAAACCAAAACACGACACCAAAGCTCACAGCAGGGGAAGGTCCACTTCTTTGCTGCAATAGCAGGTTGGCGTAGTGGAAGGTCTGACACTTACAAGACCATGCTTCTGTGAGCAATGTAAACAGAGCGTTGCTATGGTTCCAGAATTTCCAGAGGCCGGCGTTGCTTGAAGCTTTGGGCACGGTGCGGGTGAGACGGAGGCTGGCGAGGCGGTCGGAAGAGCCCAGGATGTCGCGGAGGCGGGAGTTGTGGCTGCCGAAGTCGTCGAATAGTTGTTGGCGGGGGCCTTTGTTGAATGCGAGTCTGGTGGAAAGTGACTTAGTTATGAAGAAAGAAGGAGATGTAGAAAAAGGAGACTTGAATATATGGAATAGGGGCGTCACAAAAAAGTCGAGTACGATGTTCAATGAACAAATCCGGTGCCGAACTTCCGAGAAAGAGCAAAACGTTTTGACAAAACGGCAAGATGAAGGAATCTTGAAGCACGTAGTACTTACTTAATTCTCTGGGCTTGGAATTCCATGTTTTGTATCCCGAGAGAGGTCACGTGGGCAATTACAGCTCTGCCCTAAGATTAGTCCCGCCATTCGCTCGGAGCAGCTACAACTCACCTCGTTCCTGAAGGTGTCTTCTCGAATACCTGAAAAGCATTGTTAGTCTTTGTTGCCAGCCTTTCATTCCCTTCCAAACGCAACCGCATCCAACTTACATATTCTCCCGTGACCCGAGCTTGAAAGTGGGACTTGCTCATCCCCAATGCGTCGTCCAAGCTTTGCACAGTCTCAAGCATCATCTCGACTGTGTCCAAATACGACGCGTATGTCTTCGGCATCCTCTCTTTCAGAGCATTCTCCAATTCCTGCTCTTTCCATGCCGGCCCACCCGGCTCGTTTAGCAACAGCTGCAGCTTGTCTTCATCCGCGATTAGTGGAAGGAGTAGCTCCTCCAAGTTCTCCTCGAACGCCAATTTGTGGTAATTGAGGTTCCTCATGCATTTCTGGTACTCGCGTTTGACTTTCCACCAGCCTTCAAGCACCTCAGCCGTGTCGCGATAATGCTCTAGCGCCGAGATCATCAGGGGGAAGGCTCCGAGGACGATGCCTGCTACTTCGACTCCGCTCATCGTGCTTTTGAGACCGTGAAGGGCGTACCTCTGGTTGATTGCATTCAGTCAATGATGGCTTTGAGGTCGATGTCGTTGAATTCTGAGGTTGAACTCAGCCGCACCACAAGCGTGGGGGCTGCAGTGGCACCTCACCTTTCAGCTGCAGCCTCATTCAAACCTCATCGCGCAGTCATGATTAAGACCTATCTCTAGCACCGACTATGATATCATGACAACTCCGCATGCGTCTGTCTCTCCCATCGCAACTAGAGCGAAGAGGTGTCTTGAGCTCTTCGGTGGCTTGGTCGCGCTCCAGCCTGATGAGCAACTTGACCTGGATCTCTCTGCGGCTGAGGCTGTCGACAGCCTCGGAAGGTTCAAGATATGGGCTGGGAACATTGGAGCTCTTCAACCATTCGAGTTGAAGAGCTCCCTGGATTACAGACTACGAGATGCGTCTAAGATCTCGGCTCAAGTCGTTGACCTTCTTAATGAGCTAGCCGAGTCAATTGAAGATGGTACGTTAAATCATTCTTCAAAAGATTTCAATTCATACTCGATTCATATATCATCTTCACATACTAATCTTCTCAGCATCATCGATTGTTTCGCATTCAAGAGAGAACCGCAAGGGCTCCTTGGTCGGAGCACATGGCCACGCTTTGAACGATCGTGTCACCAATGTTGAGGACGAGCATATTTCACTCCCCAGCGATGACGAAGAAATCTCTGAGATCAGAGAAATTTTCGAATCTATCACGGATGCTATCAATAATCTATTCAGACTGGCAATGATCATTCGCAACAACACCAGCCGTGATCGCTTCGCCAAAGCCGCCGCCGCTGCTCAGAGTATTCCATTCGATGAGAGATTCGATATCAGTCATGTTGAACACAAATTCCCCACTCTCAAATCCGAAAGAAAAGAATGGTTAATTACGCGCCTTGGGAAAGCCATCACTCAGAGACGCCAGTATCTTCGATATTGTCGAGAGCATCACAGTAAAATAGCTCGAGACCCTCACCCCACACCAAAGCCCCCAATAATACAGATCAGCGAGATCAGCGAGATCAGACATAAAGTAGTAGCCGAGTCTACTGCTGATGATAAGAGCGCCTTCTCGAAGCCCACGAGTACTTTGGCTCCGACTCAGGCCTCAACAATGCTCTTAACCTCTGGTCAAATTCCAGAGGAGGAGCCCCAAGACGACGCCCAATCCCAAACGTCTTATGCAACTTCAAATGAAGAGGACAGCAGCAGTCACAAAATGCATGTAATCAAGTTGGAAGATGTCTCGAAAGGGCTGGGGCATTTCGAGTGTCCATATTGCTGGCAAATTCAAGCAAGCAAGAACCAGAAATATTGGAAGTAAGTGGCTCACGTGATAACCAATAGTCGATCACTGACTGACTGCTATACAGAAAACACGTCCTGTCAGATCTCAAGCCCTACGTCTGCACATACGAGAAGTGTGATCTGAAGCTATTCCCGGATCACAATACCTGGTTTTCCCACGAACTCAAAGAACACCGCAAGGAATGGAGCTGCTATCTCTGTTCACACAGCGCTTTTACTTCTCCCAACAGCTACAAAATCCATCTTAAAAACCATCATCCCCAATCCTTTGTCGAAGACCAAATCCCGGCCCTCCTGGAGATGAGTCAACGCCCCGTCGTCAGGATCTCACCCGCAGACTGTCCATTTTGCGACGATTGGGAAAAGCGAATACGTGACATTAACAAACATATTCCGTCGTCTGAGACACTCGTTGTAACTCCAAGCCAGTTCAAGCACCACGTTGGTGCGCATATGGAACAACTGGCGCTCTTCGCGATCCCACGAGGATATACCGAGGAGGGAGAGGCTGACTCCGGCAACGCCGCTCCGGAAGCGGGCTCTGAAGGGACATCGCTTGGCATCAGTGTCCCAGATTCGAACGCTGCTGTTGAGTTGAGAGCCTGTGAGGACTTCATGACGAATATGTTGGATGACAGCTTGCTCAACGGGTACTTCAATGACCCCAATCAGACCTGCCGTCCAACCCTTTTGGAATTATCCCAATCTCTCCAAAGCGGCAAGTACAAGACTGCGACCGATTTTACCCAGGACTTTCGGCAGATGTTCAATCAATTTTCGCGCGATTTCAGACAACTCAACAACCCTTCCGAGGCACGAGAATTTGAAAACTTGCGGAAAGTCTTCATTTCTTTTTGTGCTGATAGGGAACGAACCTATTTATCTGCTCCAATACCCCCTGTGACTGCATCGAGACAATCCCATCCAGACGAAACAGACCCGCCGGTGGCTCCAACGCCCGTCTTCGAGAGTTCGACAATTGGCTCGGGCGCCTCTAATCCACCAATCTACACAATTGCAATAACAGAACTACAGGCCTGCAAAAATATTTTGAGCTCGATGATGAGTGAGGAAGGAATTCCGGAGTTCTTCACTCACCCTGACTCGAATTTGGATCCGAATTTGGGGCATATATCAGCAAAATTCGAAAGTGGCGAATATGAGGATGCAGACGCTTTTGATCGAGATCTCCGTTTAATGTTTTCTCAGTTTCCAAGAACGAATACTGCCAGCGAGAGAGTCATGGTGGATAGGCTCAAGCAAATATATGAGGATAGCCGGCCTAGGATACCAAAACCTAAAAGTCAAACTGAACAATGGAAGCGGTGGCGTGCACAACGAATCCCAGCATGGAAAGTACGTGTGGATCGTCCGCTAATAAGCGGCGTTTTGGTAAAACTCAGGCAAATCAATCGCCGCTCTTTAGCCCATCCTCTGTATCAAGGCTGGTTTCAAGATACTGCCACGGTGGAAGACTTATATGCCTTTGTGGACTGTTATGATCTCGTGGAAGAAGAAGGAGCAGAGACGCGTACGGATATAGTCCACTTAGAACCATATGCCTATGAGCATGAATATCGGTTCAGACTTATACAGCAAGGCAGTCCAGCTGCGTTAGATGATAGCGATCTGAACCTATCGTTGTCTTCAAAATTTGGGGTGTCTAGCCTCAACAGCCATAGCAACAGTTTATCATTCGATATTCTGCCAAATTCACGGCCAGCAACACCAACGAAAGATGAGAAGGGAAAGTCGAGGGTCTTGACAACTGGGAAAGATGATGCTGACAGCGCGTCATACGACTCCGATACGTATCTAAATCTGGCTGAACAGTACGATAAACACTGGGCTGCTGAAAACGAAGCCCTCGAACATGCCGCCACCACTACACCTTCATCAGCACGTGTCCCTCCAGCTCCTACAGGCGCAAAAAGCGGGCTTGCCGGGCAACCAAACCTCCGCCTCACGATAATTGGTGCCAAAGGGCTTTTGAAGCGTGACATATTCAGAAGTCCCGACCCATTCGCTGTCGCATCTATCGATGGCGGTCAGGTCAAAGAAACAGAAGTGCTTCTACGAACTGCCTCACCTAGCTGGAACGAAACTTTCCATTTCCGCGCTACAGAAGACTCAATCCTGACTGTCAAACTGTTTGATCAAAGCAAGGCCAAAAAGAAGAACAAATGGTTTTTAGGCCTTCTGAACGTTCGGGTCGGCGGTATCATTAATTTCGATCGGATAACAGATCAGTACAGAACTTTGGATCTCACAACATCTCCTCCTTTTGATGATATGCCTATTCAAGGAAAACTTACAATCATGCTTTCGAACAACTTAGACATTCCACCACTTGGTATAAGCCGAGATTTGCCATCATCAATTTCAGCAAATGTCCCGGTGCCTATCAATCCAGTCGCTGTGGTTGAGCCCTCGGTTCCAGAAGTAACGTCGACCAGCCTTACTGAACTAGGGCATTCCACTCCTCTTTCTAGAGCAGAGCAATTCGAGGATGACCAAAAAACCATCACGGCTTGTTGCTTCAGCACAAATGGGGCAGATGGATCATGTAAGGCCCCTCCCTCCAAATAACTTGCATCGGTTTGCGAATAAGACAACGCACATCTCCGACACGATATAGAACATCTATATGGGCTTATTTTGTTTTCGATCTCATCCGGTATGGAGGAATTCTGCTAACTTTCGTCTCACTTATAGTATCGGAATCGTATATCACGCATATACAAGTAGTCGAGGATTCTGCGTCTCCAGACTCGCCATTTCCCCCGACAGATAGTCCAGATACCAGGAAACCCCGTTTCTTAATTGTTGCTGTTCGCCAATCGGGGCGGGTGCGTATACATAAAGCCAGAAAGAACGAGGATGGAACTTTCTCGATTGGCAAGACATGGCTACTTGATGATCTAACAGCGATCCGAGGTTTTACCGGCGCGAATACTAATCTACAGGAACAACAATGGGACCTGCGACTGGGTTTCATCTTGCGTCTAGGGAAACCATATTATTGGCAAGCCAACTCTTCGAAGAAGAAACTCTTCTTCCTTGCATCTTTGCTTAAGATCTGTGATAAATATTACGGAGGCGACTACATCAAGGCGGGAAAGCCTGAACTGGTCGGGTTCGACACGGAGGAACTTCAACAGTTTGTGAAAGTTGGGGCTATCCCTTCGGACCGCTCTGATTTCAAAAATATTGAGCACGAGGAGTCTGAGGTCGAGAATGTGCATTCGGCCGTGGTTGCTGAAACCGAAGTGGAGTTACATCCAGAAGACTCAGAGCAATGGACCGCGCATATCTCCTTTCTACCTTCTTACGAGCAGAAACATCCCTTCCTTCATTCCTCCAAAGAGTACCACCGGTGTAGGTCCAGAGGCCTTCATCACACCATATCATTCTCCGACTCAAGTTGGACTACATTTAAAAGAATTGTGGATGACATCTTTGCTAGTGTTCTTGCGGGGCGGGAGTGGCGTCCCCTTGCCATTACCATTCCTCCAGACATAAAACAGCCACTACTCTCTCCGCTCCCAAAGAGCACGCTGCCGGAAGACCTTGCTCATACTTCCAACTATACCCGAGATTTCCTCCAGCGTTATTGCACCATTGCTGACAAGAATCTTGGCAAAATACTACATTTGTATATCGCGATGCCGGATGCGACTTTGTCTTGGGATGATATTAGAAAACTACCCTCCCTCTCGGATGGCTTCGAAAGTTCTTGGGAGTATGACTACAGCCTTGATGACGCCGGGCTATTCAAGGCTTGTCAAGGTGGTACCTTGTCGACCGTTCAGCGCATACTCGAGGAGAGACCAGAGAACCTGAACGGAACTGATCATCGCGGCCGTACACCTCTTCACGTTGCCACTTTATCGAGCAGAGCAAATATTGTAAAGTATCTACTCTCCCGGAAATGTATCATCGACTCTGTCGACATCTCTGGGAGCACGCCGCTGATCGATTCTATTGGGGACCGGGAAATACCCAAGCTGCTGCTTGATGCTGGAGCCGATCCTAGTAAATCTAACAACCGAGGGGAATCCCCGCTTGATATTGTCGCAGAATATGAGAGGGAGAAGCCTCATTATGCGGAATACGCGGCTGGGGTTAAAGCTTTGCTTATGGAGGCTATTGGACAGCGGAATGCACTTTCTTTAACCGCCCCTTCAGCCCACGAGGAAGTGGCGCCCGGTTTTCCGGCACGGATTTCTGCCTCTGATGATATTGGAAAAGAAGAACTCTTGGAGGCTTGCCGTAAAGGGAATCTGCTTAGTGTTAAGCGTATACTCGAGAAGGAACCGAACCACTTGAACACCGTTGACGCTACGGGCCGTACCCCTCTTTATCTTGCCACTTTGGAGGGACATACAGAGCTTGTGAAATTCCTTCTAGGTCTGAAACCTGTTGTCGATTCAGTCGACAGTTTCGGGGACACCCCGCTACTCCAGGCCATTCATTGTGGCTACTTGAGAATTGCGAAACTGCTACTTTCCTCGGGTGCTAGTACCAAGAAACGCAACGACAGTCCTGAATATGACCTTCTTGAGCTTGCAAAGTCCTACGAGATAGATGGTAGGAAAGACGCGTCTGAACTTACGCAAGTCGTGAAGGAAGCAATTCTGAGAGAGTCCCAGCTTTCGTGGGGCAATGTAACCCTAGAAGAAGAGCAGATGCGCCTCTACCAGAAGCAAGATGCGGACTATGAATCGATTGATGACGAGGACGAAAGAGCTTGCAATGTCTCTCATACATATGCCCCTGGCGTGCCAATCGGAACTGTCGACCTGCAAGAGCTTGAAAGGAGGGAATCGGAGAGGAAGCAGCAACAGCAACACATGCGAGATGATGATGCCGACGCCGAAACTAATGAGGCCACAAAAAATGATCACGAGGAAATCTACAAATCATATTTCGCAGCCGGAACGGGATCCGATTGGCCAATAGAGCGCGTGTACACATGGCTGGCGATTAACAGTTTCTCAAAAGAGTGGCAAGAAACCTTTAAGGCTCTTGATATTCACGGCACCAACTTCCTGAATATTGCGTTCGATAAGGGTTTGCAAGGCACGGCCGTGGTCAATTCCCCAATCTACAATCAGCTGCGGAGAGAGTACGCCAAGAGTGGCAACGATTGGGTCTCGGCACCCATACATGAAGAAAGGAGGAGGCTACAGAACACGATTCATGATGTTGCTAAGAGCTATGCCCCTGGAGTTGCAACTGGGCTTCCTTACTCAGCAGAGCAGCACGAACATTCCGAAAATACCGACGTCAAAGTGGATGAGCCCACAGAGCAGGACAATAAATTCGAGGAAGCGAGTAAAGCAGACACTGCTCGTATATCAGACTCGGATTGGCCGATGGCACGTGTTCTCTCATGGTTAGATACCAACGGGTTCTCGCAGAACTGGCAGGAAACATTCGAGACTCTCGATATCTGCGGGTCCCGCTTCTTAAATATTGGTCGTTTTAATGACGGAAGTATGGACTGGGCTATATTCGCCCGCGAGATACGCCCCAGACTGCAAACGGCATGTCTTGACAATGGTACTCGCTTCAACTCGAAGCACGAACGAGAAGAGGAAAAGAGGTTACGGGCTGCGGTTCGCACGATTTTGGAAGAGCCAGCTTCCTCGCAGAAAGAACGTGCGCCATCGAAACCACCCGGGGGCAAATCGCCCCTACCATCTGTAGTCACTGGCGAAAGTTCATGGCCAAATACTCTAGCGCCAGGTCGTCGTATGGTGGAAGTAAAGAAAATTAGTCCTTCAGAGATGGCTGGCATTGGCGGAAAAGTGGTAGGAATGTGTTCCATCTGCGAGGACGATGTTACCCAGGGCACCTACATCGAGGCTTCTCCTTGCGGGCACATATTTCATGATACTTGCGCAACAGCTATGCAGGGCGGCGTCACTTCTGTTTGTCCGATATGGTATGCTCCACCCTCCGAAGAGATTGATCGTTCGAGTACTGACTTGAAACAGTGATTTCCGAACCCCGTCAACGGGACTTAGTGACGTCGAGTTGTACATGGCGAACAACTTGAAGTCTCGCGAAAGGGGTACGGCTGCACATAGTCTTCTTGGGCAACGGGTGGCTGAACACAACGACGATGAGAACCAACCTAGCGAACGACAGCAGCAAGGCGATAATAATTCTGGAAAGGAGAAGCTTGAGGCGACGGAGTCGCAACAGGAAGAGCCGCCCATGCGATCCCCCGTTCGTGGGTTTGCAGATCCGGACATGCTTGAGGCTAGGAAAACCATATTGGACGCTGATAAAGCGAGACAACGAATGGCAGATCAGGGGGAGCAGAATTATGATCAGTATATATGACTGATTTGATCTTGGACTATGCGTGGCCGTGGAAGAAACAGTGCCGGGCGACTGGATTCACGGCCCAAGTACAAGAGGACTCTTCGGAGAGCCACCATTCAGAGGTATTTTTGATGAATGAGGGGGGAGAGCGACAGATGCGATGGGGCCAATATATGTTCGAACGAATTGTCCCATTTCTGTTGGAGAGAGGGGGAAAAGGGGGGAAATCCGCACTCGCCATGGTGCAGTGATTGCCATAAGCAGATATGACAGTAAAACTTGGAGAAAAATAATGAGGATGTTGAAGCTCGTAAAGTCTATAGGATATCTGGTCAATAGATTGCGAACAATCGTAAAGATTACTAAATAATCAAAGCTTGCATGAAGTGATAATAATGCACAGCCACAGTCCGGCCGAGATTTCCTATGACCACGAGTTGAACAAAACTTTTACCTGAAGCCCCGTACAACTTCCAAAGTAAATAAGTGTACAGATGCAAGATGGAGATACCGTGGCCAGATAGTTATGAGGATAATCATGTGCATTCCTCATTCTGCACAGCGCCTGCTATTCCCCTATTCCCAACACCACGGCCAACAACGGGATCCGATGGTCCCGAAATAGCAACATCCACCAATCCACCAGGGGCCGGCAATCGCCGAAGTGGGGCAGGTGGAGATTTGACCAATCAACAGCGGAGCGGGACTTTGAAAACTTTATCGCAGGTACGCGAAGCTGGTAGAGGGCTGAGAGGGCATAGAACGTCATTTTTCTCTCTTTGCTCGTATTCCTTTTTATCGCTCGACGGCTTTATTGCTGTGAGGGTATTCCTAGATCCTTTCTCTTTCCCTTTCTCCTCTTTCTCTCCTATTATCCTATCAACTTCTTTTCCTTTTTCTCCGCAGTAGATTGTCTTGTCTTGCAATTGTGGCGTGCGAATAATCCCAGTCAACATTCCTCAACGCCCCCCGGTCAGCGGTTTTCTATTCCCTGCACCTGCACCCGCCAACCGTCACGCTCTCGTATCGTATCTAATCTAGGGGAACGATCCCTCGATCTCTCTTCCATCCCACGTACAGCTGCTGCGTACGCTCCGTCTGCGAACAACCAACATACCACCTGGCTTCATAGCCATCACGAGCACACGACCACACAACCGTTGCTCTCGAGCATCAACAGCATCGTCACAACCTCCCTTTTGCTCGGCCTCTGGCCAGTCATAGCCACTCGCTTTATACACAACATGGACGCACTCAAGGGGACTTTATCGCCGCGGGACGATACGTCGGGGGGGCAGAAACTGTTGGATCTGCTGAAGAATCCCTATCAAGAACAGGTATGCTCTTATATTCCACTGCAGCTCCAGCTCCAGCTTCGATACAACCAGATCCCCTCTAACATACCATCTGCAGCTCCTCCAAGGAGGTCTCTACGCCAGTTTGGGCACATCCCTAGGCTTCACCTGCCTCCTCGCCGTCTGCTTCTCCCTCCTCCGCCCCTACAACTCCGTCGTCTACGCCCCAAAGCTCAAAGTCGCCGACGACAAGCATGCCCCGCCGCCCATGGGAAAGGGCATGTTTGCCTGGATAGGGCCGGTGCTGGGGACCAAGGAGCAGGAACTGATCCCGCTGATCGGCCTCGACGCCGTTGTCTTCCTACGAGTCCTGCGAATGTGCCGGAACATCTTCCTCGTGCTCACAGTCATTGGATGCGGGATTCTGATTCCTATAAATTTGCTGAAGGCTGCCACGGATAGTTCGTGGACGGGACAGAAGCCGGTTAGCAAGGTCACGCCCGTCAATGTGTATGGGAACGATGTTTGGGGCATGGTTATTTGCGCCTGGCTCTTCAATGCCGTTATTGCGGGCTTCTTGTGGTGGAATTACAAGGCGATTCTCAGACTGCGGAGGCAGTATTATGATAGTCACGAGTACCGGGCCAGTCTGCATGCCCGGACTTTGATGGTGAGTACAGATACTTCCCGGATAAACATCCGCTAATTGCATAGATCAACGATATTCCCAAACCCCTACGTTCAGACGAAGGCATAGGGCGTCTCATCGACGAGGTAGTACCCACATCCTCCTTTTCCCGAACCACAATTGCCCGAAACGTCAAAGAACTCCCAGAACTCATCGAAGACCATAACGAGACCGTTCGAAAACTCGAGAAACATTTAGCGAATTACCTCAGAAACCCTAACCAGCTACCCGCAAAACGCCCAGAAATCAAGCCATCGAAGAAGGATCCGTCATGGGGCACGTATCCAAAAGGCCAAAAGGTGGATGCTATCGAATACCTCACGAATCGCATAAAAGACCTCGAGATGGAGATCAAGGAAGTACGGTTCGGAGTCGATAATCGAAACCCACTGCCATATGGCTTTGCTAGTTACGAAGACATAGACGAAGCACACAGCATTGCCTATGCTGCCAAGAAAAAGCACCCTCAGGGAAGCACTATCGTCCTGGCCCCAAGACCAATAGACATCATCTGGAAAAACATGACGCTCAGCAGATCTGTGCGAAGAAGAAGACGGATTGTTAACAATTTGTGGATAATCCTACTCACCATCGTTTGGATAGCACCCAACGCGATGATTGCCATCTTCCTAACTAGTTTGTCGAATCTAGGCCTCGTCTGGCCAGCCTTTCAAGATTCACTGGCGGCCCATACTGCATGGTGGTCTATTGTTCAGGGTGTTGCATCGCCTGCCATCACTTCGGGTGTCTACTTGATCCTTCCTGTTATTTTCCGCCGCCTTGCTATGAGAGCTGGAGACAGAACGAAGACCGCCAGAGAACGCCATGTCGCCTCCAAGCTGTACACGTTCTTCGTTTTCAACTTCTTGATTGTCTTTTCTGTTTTCAGTACTCTGTGGACTTTTGTTGCAGCCGTTATTGAACAAACTCAGGAAGGAACAAACGCCTGGGATGCGATCAAAAGCTATAACCTCGGACTGGCATTGTTCATCTCGCTCTGCAACATTTCGCCATTTTGGATTACCTGGTTGCTACAGCGAAATCTTGGCGCGGCTGTTGATTTGGCTCAACTGTGGTCTTTGGCTTGGAGTTTCTGTGCTCGAAAATTCTCGAGTCCTACGCCTCGAGAAATGATCGAATTGACTGCACCACCTGCGTTCGAGTATGCGGCTTACTACAACTACTTTCTGTTCTACAGCACGGTTACTCTATGCTACGCTACGATCCAGCCTCTGTGTATCCCAGCTTGCGCCCTGTACTTCTTACTCGACGTGTACCTGAAGAAATACCTCCTGCTCTACATCTTCATCACTAAAACCGAGTCCGGCGGCATGTTCTGGCGTATGTTCTACAATCGCATGGTTTTCGCCACCATCCTCGCCAACTGTGTCGTCTTCCTCGCCGTCTGGGTCCATGGCACAACCCAGCATACGCAAGCCTACGCCGTCGTACCGCTCCCCTTACTCATGATCGGCTTCAAGGTCTATTGCAAGCGGACGTTTGACGATAAGATCCATTACTACGCATCCCGCAACAACCTTAACAAAGACCCCGAAGCTATAAATTCAAAGGGCTTCTCTGACAAGAAAGACCGCCTAGCCTCCCGCTTCGGCCACCCAGCCTTGTACCGCCCGTTGATAACGCCAATGGTGCACCAAAACGCGCAAAACATCCTCGCATCAGTCTACGGCGGCCGCCTGACCGACTCCAACAATCCCGCCGACAGCACAGCCGGTTCCTTGTATAGCGACACCTACGCCATGGATCCAATGCACCGCTCCCAACCCGGCAAACCATCCGCCCCCAAACCCGCAGTACCAGGTTTCGAAATGGTCCCCGAAAACCGCCTCGACTTCTCGTACTTCAAATCCCGTGCCGAGTTCGGCGAGGAACACGGCGGTGGTGGCGGTATCTACGGCCGCGCCGAGGATATCGTGCGCGCTGATACACCTGGATCCTCACATTTTGGTAGCGACTCGAGGCCGACTACACCTGTGGGCGGTATGATGGGACGACAAATCGGCCGCACTACTACACCTGCGCCTACACTCCCCGTCACCTACGACGCATCAGGCGATATCGGCAGTGGAGGTGGAAGACCATTCTACCAGCAGCGCAGCGGCTCAACCTCCGGCCTCATGCAAGAAGCAGCCGACATGCCCGTCGCAACACCATATCGCGAAGACGAGCGCGCACCTGGCTTCCTAGGTGGTGGACCTAGGGGGTATGGGGGATTGCCGCAGCATGAGGAGATGGATGTTGAGAGTTATGATTATTTTCGCGCGGCAAGGACGGGGGATAGGGGGAGAGGGTATAGTCCTGGTCCTTAGCGAATGAAGTGAGCTCAGTGAGCGAGGGGAGTGAAATGGAAAGGTGTATATTAGAAGATGGATGGTGCATTGGGTAGGAGTTTGGCTTTGG
>QGMK01001061.1:0-13707 GCA_007825345.1 Lachnellula suecica
CCAAAAAAGGGAGCCTTTTCAATGCTCTATCGGAGCAGGGTGCTTTCGTCTTTATGCTCTTGGTTTGTTTGTCCGAGGGCCAAGAAAAGGAGTTTACTCAAGCGCCGGCGAGGGTGAAGGCAGAGCCAAAAAGGGAGCCTTTTCATGCTGGAGTGGGTGCCGGCGAAGGTGATGCAGAGCCGAAAAGGGAGCCTTCTCTTGTCGGGCCACTAAGAGACTGGGTCACTTTACTGCGCTGGAGTGTTGGCGCGCAAATGGTTACCAGTTGGCATCAACTCTCGTGAACTCTCGGAGCCTTGGAAATTACCAGTATCTCGCAAGCGGTCCTATCGAGCACCATTGAATCAGCGAGATATTGTACGAGTATGTCAGCACAATCCAGGGTCACCAACTCCCCGAATGGTGTTGCCAGGACGAAATACGCACTGCCTGTTGTACATCTCGAATGCGGTTGTGCAGCGAATGCCATACGACACTCTACCTGTGGAGTCTCAATAACGATCAATGACCCGGATGCTCCGTATGCTGCCGACAAATGCGACCCACCGTCAGCCCTGTTGGGCCGTACAGACATCCAAAAGCATCTCGTAACGCAAAGGTTTGCCACTTCTACCTGCTGTTAACTTTCTTGGTATTGATTTCGATCTAATAGCGTCAATACGACATGGTACATTCATTTCTCGAACTCGCACACGAAACATAAACACGAGCACGAAGCAAGCACAACACAATCGGGGACAGCCAAACCAAAGCCGAGCGAGAACAAAAACTGCGGGCATTCAAATTAGTTGGACAGAAACGTATGGAACAGGAGGGCGATTGTTTGTTCAGAGACTCCCTTCGAAACTTGAAGTCAGTATCCACACCAAGAACAGCCACTACGAAAGATTAATCCCCGTGGAATACGTCTCGACTCGCCGCAGGGCATCACCCACACAGCTACAAACGTGCATGACTGGGGGACAGAAAGACTGGAGAAGAGAAGCGACTTGACTATAGAATCGATGCAGAGACGGGAATAATCTACCCACGTGTATCAGTGAGGCACAATCCTTGGGGAAATTTAATGCAGGCCTGGAGACAAGAACGTTTGCAAATGGGATGTGGGCATAGGGTGAGTAGGAACTTGTGGGAGGGAACGTCGACGAGATTTGAGGGGAGAGCAAGGCAAAGATCACCAAGAGATGGAAACATAGGGCATTGGGAGAGTAGAACGAGGAGCTTCGCTGGGCTTCGCCGTGCTTTGACGGCCCACAGAGAGAGGCAGACTGAGGAGAGAAACGTGCGGCAATCGGGATTCTTATACCGAAATATCCAGCCTCCAGATCGGGGGCTCAATGTCCTTGCATAGCTTATTGCCATTTGAAGAATTGGCGAGCACCGAATCAGCAGGTTGCGAATGGGGATTTCGATGCGCGACCGTTCCAAATTTACTCACAGTACCACCGAGAGGTTCCAATCTCCACCACATAGCTCGACATATGTGGATGGTGAATTACGTTCTGGTATTCGCCATCACGGTAAGCATCGCGCTTACTTCCTCTTCGTACATGAATGATGTTCGAGCTGTCGACTACATCTACTTTTGCTGTCAATGTGCTGTCATTCTACACTTAGGAGATTCACAAAGATTGCATTACAAGAATTCGCTAGCGACAAACACCACGATTGAATTGATCTCACAAGAATTACGCACCTCCCACTCTCCGAGGGCGATGAGAGGGCGATGAGAGAGCCGACAGAACCACTTTGACACAATAATCACTCTCGTGACTTCCTAGGGGTGGTTTTAACCACGGGAGAGTCTGAAGGTTGCGAGGCTAGAGGGAACTGCGTGAGGTTGGAGATAATGACGGCGAGATCAGCACTGTGGTGTTTTGTTAGGAAATGATGGTTTAGCAATTGAGGTCAAAGTACTCGAGGGGAGTATTCCATTTTCCCGTATGGCCTCTAGTATTCCAGAAAGTCCAAACCATTTTCTGCAAAGCCGAGGATTCCAACGCCATCATGGTACGCGCGAGAGCTTCATAATGATCCCTTGATTCCCTTTTTATACTTCCCTGTTATTGCTTTTACCATTCTTGGAGTCCTCCGGTTCTCCTTTCTGGGGCCTATTTTGGCAGAGAGGGCCGCCGAATATTTGTTGGTAGTACCAGTCTGGTCCCTTGTAATATATATCGAAAGCAAGTCCGCTGCCGAGTCCTATTATCCAAGCAACGCTGGGTCGGGGAAGACGTCTAATGGCCGTGGGTATCATCGTATATAGTATCTGAAGGGTTCTGAAAAGCGACTATGTTGATTAGCAATGGAACAAGAGGGAATAAGGTTTTCTTACTTGCTGAATTCCTTATCTAGAAGTATGGCTGAAGAGGCGGCGTACGTGGAAGTTTATTAAAAATAGTTGAACGGAACAGTGGGCGACGCTACGGGTTTCACAAAAAAAATAAAAATAAACTAGTTCAAATATTAATAACGCTACGGGATCCAAATGCGGCCCCGTCGGAGTCATCATGGAGCTACCTGTAACCCGATTTAAATTCCGGAAATCCTTGGAAATTACTACTGACTATTGAACCGCACTTTGATCATTAGCTCTTCGGTCCCAGGCTTTGACCATTGAATAACCGCAAAATCTCGATTTTCGCTGCCGGTCATAAGACACGTTTATCGAACCTTTATATATAGGCTTACTCAAGAAGAATCATTAGCTCCATTAAGCTTGTAAATCCTCAAGCGGACGCCAGCTATGCCATCCATGCAGCACAGTCCTACGTGACGGATATTTACAGCAATACTAGTAATCTGGCATAGCGAAACTGCAACATTGCCAAATTAGCATACAGTAAAGTGCCGCAGAACTCGGATGCTCGATTGAGAAAAGATGTGCCGGACACGACGACCTAAAATGTGTTTTGAGGCATTCAATTCGTACCCAGATACAACCTATTCATTTTAGTATGAGACGCTCTGCGGTGATGGGATCACTGAGGGGCGTCCACCAAATGGAAATGGATCAGCACACGTCCAAAATCTCCGCAAGTCATATAAGTCTTCAATCGGCGGATATGTCACTATCTAATGTTCTTTTGAATCGTGCGTATAACAGTTGTTGGAAGCATCATACAGCACGAGTCCATCTCCGCCGGATAAGACCCTATAAGGTCGGCGAAAAAAGCCATCGAAGAACTTGCTAGTAGGGATTGAAGAGAGGCAATAATTAGCGGAATACGAATACACATATGCAAGATCAATTTGAGATCGCCCGGCAGGGGCGTGCTAATAACATTTTAGAAAACTTGAAATAATAGGAATGACACGATTTAGCTGCATAATAATTGGTCGCCTCACATTCTTGCCTTTTTGACAAAGTCCATGTTGCCATGCATCTCAATCAATGTCACTGGTCAGATGGAAATCCTGACGAACAAAATGGCTAGATGTGGTTTTGGATATAAGTATTTCTATTTGAGAGTGATTTTTATAAGTAGCCAGACCCAAGAGCTTCTTCCCTCTTCAATCTCCCCATAAAGCTTCACTCATGGTGCAGGATGCGTGCTGGAATGTGTCCAAAAGAGGTGCAGGAGTAAGTTCGCCCTATACCAAATTGGTGGGTCTACTGGCAAACTCTCGGATTTTCACCGGAGAAGTTACAGTAGGTCCAGTATCTCGTATGAGATATCATATCATAGCCAGACTATAAGTTTAGGCTTGCAAAGGTGTCGATCTCTTCCAGCTGGGATTTTCATCCGAATGGAGAGTCATCCGCTTCTACTTCTCCTGGCAGGTTGTAAAATGATGGTATGTTAGGATGATCCGGCCCCGAGCTAATCATGTTTGTCATATCAGTAAGATTCTTCTCCTTTGCACTAGAGTTGGAATTGACAATCCAGCTCTCGTCCAACAGCAGCCGAGCTATGTCCATCTCGCCCATATTATTGGGAAACGGTGCTGTCATCGATCCACCCCAATCAAAAGATTGGGAATATTGAAGACTCTCCGAGGTGTCCAACGTTGATTGGTCGGAGAAGGAACTGAAAAAACCCTGGGGCTGCGGAGGCAGAGCCTTGGACATGTCGTCCTCTGAGGAAATGATTCCCTGGATTCGCAGGGCTTCACGGCTTTGCTGAGCTTGAGGTGGATGAGGTCCTGCTGTAGCCACAATCTCCTTTGCGAACGCGTCTCTTCCACCATCATTCAATGGTTTCCTTGACTGGAAAGGGGGGAGAGGCACCTGAGAGGTGATTGCGCCTGAACCTAATGTCTCCTTTCCTTTCTCTCTTGATTGAAATGGCGATGAAGATTGGTTGCTCTGGGTACCGGGGGTCTCTTTGCTAGATGCATCTCCTTTGTCTTCAACTTTGAACCTTTCAGGGAATTTGTTCCTGAACCTATCTCTCAGGTCGGTAGGCTGCCGACTTTGCAGATGAAATTTAGAATCCCTTTGTATCCGCGTCCATGCGGGGCCATGAAGGTCGTAGCCCTCGAGAATCTCGCGGTCTTCTTCCTCGGTGAAAGGTCTCCTCTCACGTCGGTGAGACTTGCGAAATGGTCCTGCAATACCCAACTGAGCAAGATCTTCCATTTTCTTCCGGTGAGTTTTCCGAGCTTTGGTAAGAGGCCCATCACCCACATTCGAATCGGCTGGGGCGTCATCGTTTTCGATGAGGATATTCTCAGACAACAGACTCGACTTCAACTTCTCCTGCGGGGCACTCTTTCCAGAGACGCCCTCCACATGAGAAGGGCCTTTGCCGTTCGGGTTGTTTTCGCGTAATTCAACAGGGCAGCAAGTTCGGAAACGATCTTTGAGATCAGCTCCAGATCGTTCATTAAATGAAAAGGTTGGATCTTCCAAGATCTCAGTCCAGTTGCCTACACCATGTTTATACACCCCCAGCAAAAGGTTATTGGTCTCCTCTTCTGTCCACTTTTTCCGGGCTTTGACATCCTTTCTCTTTCTGGTTGCCTTTACAGCTGGACTCTTTTCCTCTGCGTCTTTCGGTGAAGAGCTTGGTGGGACTTCCGGCACGTCTTTGACACTTGTAGGGATAGTATTCAAACTGTTTCGGCCATGACTGTCGTGGAAGGAGCTCGAGGCTATGGGGGGAAATAACGCGGCCTGAGGTGGAGGCTCGAAGAGACCAATTATGATGGGCGGCACAACCTGCTTTGCAGTTTTGTGTTTTTTCGGCGGTTGGGGCAGCTGGACGAACTCATCCTTGTTGTTTTCCGTAGCTATGAGGCGCTTCTTAGAGGATACAATGGCCACCGCACCACTACCGTCGTCCAGTATCTTTCGCAAAGATTGAGGCGACGAGCTCCCTAAGGCCCTGTCTGCAGCTTTCTCCGACTGCTGCTTTCCCTCGCTATATCCTGTCTCCTCCTCATCAGTCGACTTCAGCGTGGCAGGGTGCTGTGAACCTAAGGGAGCGCTGGAGGTTTGTGCTGAGTTGGAGTTCCGCGTGCTGGCTGGTTCCAGGAGTAGAGGCCGCGGTCGCCCATTGCTATTCAAGATACTAGGACGATTTAGCGGGGGAAGTTCGAGCGAGGGAGAGGTGGCGTATGTTTCGGAGGGTTCGTCGTTGAGCAGAGCTATCAGGCGTGGCTCAATGGTCCCGTACTGATGGTACATGTTGGGAATGCCGATGCAACCATGGCGAATAGAGGAGCCAGCGTCCAGCGTCCAGCGTCGGTTCCAGTGGCAGAGTTATTCCTTCTCGGGGTTTTTGTATATTTGAGATGCTTCGCTGTCCGACGGCGCGCTTGTAGAATTTATACTGAAACTACATCGTCTTTAGTGGGGTTTGGGCTTAAGCGGGGACCCGAGTACCAGACCGGGAGCACCCTCCGCCCTGCCTACAGCCTACCTTCTTGCATACAAGTTATACAACGTGCCATTACAACTTTCTGTATCCACTCTGTCACATTCAGCTGGAGATCCATTCGTTGTCTAATCATATGCGTTGAGACGTTCAGAGGAAACTTTTCTCATCTAAAATACATTCCACCATGACCTCTGTTTTTCCCGCCTTCCCGAGATTCGTCTTCACCGTTCTCGAACCCATCTCTTTGTAAGTCACCAGGAGCGGCATCTCTAAAGAACATGGCTTTTTTGACAGGATGCAAACAGAATCGCCGGTGCAGTGGCGCCCTTTGTCTCCCCTGAGTGGTTTATTGCCGAGCAAACCCCAAAGGCTTCTCTCCAACTTGCGTCCGCCAATGCTCGAGTGGTGGCCTACCAGTAAGCTCCTCTCCCCTGGCTATTGTTGATATATCACTGACCTTATAGGCTGGGAAACATATACCTCCTGCTGGCCATGGTTGGTATTGCGGTTCTCTATTCCACCACAGAGCCAAAGGTAGTCCGGAACTACGTCGTAGCTTTGTGGATTGCAGACATCGGGTACGTCTCATTTTCTCTGCGCTGTCTTTTCCAATTGCCCCTGTACTGACTTCTAGAAGCCATGTGGCAATCACTTGTTATAATATAGAATATGCTGAACTTGTCAACTTTGCCGAGTGGAACCCTATGACCTGGGGGAATATTGGTGCAACAGTAAGTAGTCCTTGAATGATCCGTAATTTTGGTGCTTACACGTTACTTAGGTAGCTTTATTTCTTACTCGAACTGCCTACCTGCTTGGTATTTTTGGGCCAAACCGCCAAGCAGCACTCATATCGAAGAAGCTACAATGACCGCTATGCCAGTCACAATGTACCACTATCGAATAGCACGCCAATGCTAGGCGTCCACCTGAAGCCATTCATTGACTCGAATTCGAAATTTGAGCTACCATTTCTTGCATGATCTTGAACCTTGACTCTTTATCTAGAATAATTTACGATTATTTCCTGTCAAGGTGATAGGAATGATCATAGAGTACTGAGATGCTTGTCGGACACGACTCATACCAGCCTGTCATTTTCACCGCTTGAGCTTTTATTTCAATGTCTCACCGAGATTTAGAAATTTGTCAGACCATTTTCGGAACCTTCAAAAGTCGACAACTTTTAGGTGGCTGAATCGATAATGCGTCGAACCACGATGAACAAGGCTTCGCACCAATCCAATTTGGTCAACAGCCCAACACTGAAATCCTTTCTTTCATCTCGGCCGCTATATCCCACTTACCTGCTCTACATCTTCTCCCTCTTATATTTCTCCTGTATTGGCTGAACTTAAGAGTGTCTGTCCTTTTCATTGCCAACATTTTCACACCTCGTGCATTGCGTGAGAACGGCCCAGTGCTAACCACGGGACCGGACCTCTCAAATGGGGCTGACATTGCAGTCGGATTATTGCGACGAGAATTCCCTGACGCATCGTCTAGTTTCATTCGCGCAACTTGTGGATATATAAGTGGCTCTAGTAATTAGTTTTACACGTCCATATTGAAATCTCTGTGTTGACAAGGTAGATTCCTCTATAACTTCCAAATACCTCTCACAAACCTGCATTGTAAACACAAAACTTGTTGTATTTGGCTGTTGCTCTATTTCCTCTGCTTATCAACTACCAACATCATGTCTACCGGCATCATCGAGCTTGAACTGCGCAGTACTTTTTCCACAACCGATCCGAACATAATTCAGTGGTATGTACTTCTAGTACCCGACAAGCTGTCCATAGCCTGATGATTGTTGAAGCGGAGAGTAGTCACATATTGCAAGCAGTATATTTTAAGTACGGAGAATGATCTTGGAAACATATATTTAAACCTATTCTATACTAATTTCTGCAATTTCACACTCCGATCTCCACTCCAGACGCCCGACTTTGTGGCGGTGTCGAGATGTGTGATTTATTGCGTTCCGTTCGTGTAATTGAGCTTGACGCCGGAGGTGTCTTGCGACTGCCCATTCAAGGTATGGAAGTCGAGTTTGGACAACTGCTGATGCCAGGAATAGTGAGGTTGGCAAGGGGCAGATGGTCTTCGTATGTCCCAGTGACTGTTGTTGTCAATTCGTTGTTGGCGAATGAGAACTATGAGTGTCAGTCAAGCATGTTTTGGCGGGGTTCAAAGGAACCGTTAATACATACCTCAATGTTCTTGGTTGCACTCTGCACCTGATTAATCCCATCATCCATGTACAAATCGCCCTTCGCCTTTCCTTCCTTATCAAGAGCAACGAGTAAAGTCCGTGGGTTCAGTCGCGACGTCTTTGTGGTATTCCCGGCTTTTTGAATCGGAATGATGTAACCGCCGCGTACGTGAATAGGTTGGTGGACTAAAGGTGCATCGAGAGTCATGTTCTCGCCCGGTTGAGCGTTCACCTGATTCAGAGAATACCAGTCGTACCATCTTGTACCCTCTGCAATTTCAGGGAAGACGCCTTGGACGGTTGTGGCTAGAGGCACAAGAACGAGTGTTATGTGAATCTTATAACTATTATAAAAGGAGTAAATATTATTAGTTTAATTAGGAATAAAAGCTGGGTTAAATCTGCCGTTAGCATACCTTCTTCCGAATGACGTGCAATTGAACAAAATAAGAACAAACACATTGAGAACATTCGAGTTGTATCAGCGAATCAACAATAGAGCGGAGACTTAAGCATCAAGAATACTAATACTGAAGAGGCCGAAGCCCTCAAGCAATTTGCTAACGACTGGTCGGGAAGGATCGGAAATGGCGCCTCAATACAGGTTCCAATGTACGGCATTATCGCACATGGAATACAAACAAATTCACTAAGTTACACATGACAAAGTTCGAGGAGGTCAAGGACGAGCTACTGCAAGAGAAGCAACGAATGAAAAATTTTATATGCCGAATAAGTAGAATAGAGTCACTCCGTCCGAATCATGGGTGGGCCTCAAGTCTGTTAGTGTATTCACTAAAATGGGAAACATTTCCCACAGCTGAGATATCTGATCGGTTCAGTCAAACCTTGTCCCACATCAATTACCCCTGACGAGCACAAAGCCTTTCGAGATGAAGAACAAGAGCAACGCAAATACTGCACATAGTCTCAAAATCCCCTGCATCCCTCATATCAAATGGTCCATACTCATCCAGCTGACCAAAGGCTGATGGCTCGGTTTCTTGGCCTGTCTGTAAGTAATGGCAGTAAGACTCAGGAAAAGTACCGACAACGACGTAGAACATATTCTGCCGAGCGGAGATGACGGGAATACTATCATTGTTAGCCATTCAATTGCGACTGTGCATTGTAGGGCAACTAACATATCCGAGGCTCCCACACCACTTTGCCGTTGTGGATCCGATAGTCGCTGGGATAACATGCCTATCATGTGCGCCCCTTCCTGTCCTTCGATTGACAAAGCATTCGCGGCCGGGTCGTAACGTGACTTGGCCTATACTCACTCTCAGCTCTAGTTTGGAGATATGGGGATTTCACCGTAGAGGATTACCTCAATGGAGCAATACGAGAGATTTGTGCGTCTTTTCCAGTACCCAGACGAACCATCTCGATATACCAAGTTGCCATCATTAGTCGAAGAGAATTGACTTCGTGGAGTCTCCACGGTGAACGTATCCTGCGTCAGGGCCCATTCTAGGCGAAAAGAAGCCCCATTATCATCATTCCGGGTGCTCTCTGTGACACATTGTAGGAAATAGAAGGCACAAGCATTGGTGGTAAACTCTGACTTTATCTGTCTGTCATATGTCGATTGGTCGGATTGGTGCGAAGGGTGGTAACTATCTGCAGACTGGGTTTCTCGGAATCTCTTTGCTGGAGGTTCGAGCGGTGAGGAGAGTGGATCCGAAGATGACGAGGACTGGCTGGATTGGCCTACGACTTCAGAGAATGTATTACCAGAGGAATCACCTGCTCTTCGAAGGTAGCGGTCGGGATTTGGGGTAGCAGGTTGCTCGAGAACCTCGGCCAAAAGGCTGAAGAAAGGGGCAAATGTGCCAGCCAAGTGGAGGAGATCCGACCGATTGTGCCGTCGCCAGTCCGATGTGAGAAGATTGACGGCATTTTGGATATCGCGGTTCTCTTCAACCAGACGTATAGCATCTGCGGCATAGTATTCCAGTGAGACTGGGAAACTCGCGCCACATCTTTGACGCAGTAGTTTGAAACTTCCAATTTCAGGTAATCCCCATTTACTTCCGGCTTGGAGGTCTGTTCTGTGCTCCAGTGAGTCGGTAGGCCAGTTGGGGAAGCAGGCGAAGAACTGAGGTATATCTTCCGGAGGTTTTAGAAAAGCCATTATCAGTTAGCTTCTAGAGAAACCAACCCCTACTTCTTTTTCCTACTCGGTCGGGTTTTTCGCGAGTACAGTGGGGAGCTTAAAAGCTTAATAACTCAACAAAAGAAATATCTTTTAATTTGAAACTTGAGAGACTTATATAAGAAGCAAATATGAGTCAATCTGTCTCTTCAGAAAATCAAAATATTAATAAAATAATAATTTATTAGCTTTTGAACCTTGAAAGTCGGGATAAACTTTGCAATTTGAAGCTATTCTTTCTTTAAATTAAAATATTTTATATAACTTTACAAATTGATTTTAATCTGACTTATAGATTAATAGCCCTAGTAAGGACTACTTTTTATCAAAGCGAAATGAGTTTTTTTTAACAACCAAAAAGTTTTGAAATTATTTATTCAATTTATCTTTGATTTTCCTACCAATTCGCTTAATTTTTACCACTGAATTCGCGCAAAACCCGACCGAGTAATATGACGTCTGGAATAGCTCAGCCGAGACAAGCGAATGGCGCTAGTGGGACGGCTGTACTTTTACCCGGGCCCGCCAATGCAGCGCGCCATCACGATCATCGATCAATCATCAGAACAAGAAGCAGCCACAACACCAAATTTACACAGATGTGTGCCAATCCCTATGCCAGCACACGATCATCTCGAGGTATGCTGTCCGCTCCTTAGAGCAACGGCATGGTACGAAGTTGCTGACACTTGTGCCTTTCGTAGCCCAATCCTGCGATCGCGACGACGAAAACAACAAGACCAGCAACGGCAATGACAACAGCGAAGATCGAGCCGTAACTCCCCGACCGATGATCAAGAGTCCAATCAGTACACAGCTTCATCTATCGACACATTCGCGATGGCTGCAGACAGTCCGAAAGCTACTTCGGAGTCTGTCAAAAGGTTTTGTGCGCGATGAAGAAATGCTCGACCTCAATATCACAACCACTGAGCTACAGGACCCACTGGCTGGAGTCTTATCTGAAGCAGCGACTACAATTATCATTGCCTTCTTCCGAACTAAGGCCTACCACTCAGAGATGCGATGTCTAGATGCAATGGGATTTCAGAGAAGAGCCAGTAGATCAAAGAGTTGCGGTGCCTATGTATCAGCCCTACTGGTGAATTGGACCAAGGTCCTCGCGAAAGAAGCCGGCGATCACGTCGAAGTTCTAAGGTAAATATCTCTACCTCCATGCCTGATACGCTAGATACCATTGATGCTCACTTTGTTATCTACTAGGGAACATCCCCTTCACATTACGGCGGACTCACGTACGCGCGGCGTTCTTTCCACCCTGACAATAGTGTCGAAAGAAGATGCTCAACAACGGCCGCTTATATCATTTGTTCAAAGAAAGCAGGCCATTGACAAGGGGCTTACATGTACAGAGCTGTACACTCTTCTTGCACTAGCGGCCAAGAAACTTCTTGCACAGCCCTTTGTTGAGGACACTACTATATACCAGGTAGACTATATCGTATCTAACAGTAGAATACAAGCTGATATATACATTAGGTCGATATGTTGTCGTTTTACTCCCATTGGGTGCAACGGATTACTGCGAACATTCCATCCTTGTACCTGCGGTCGATGATACAAGGGCAGCGGGAGCTTGTCGGCAGGATAGAAATATGGCGTGGCTCGTGCCTGAACTTCCTTGAAGAGGCTAGCCAACGCCAGATCCTACAGGGAATATTTGAGTGCTGTGAATTGCTGTGTAGGAATCCTTGTCCATCTACGACCAACCCAGCAGCAATACAGAATCCAAGGAAGCGGAAGGGCATAGTCGAGAACGATAAGGAGATAGGAGGGAAACGACGAAGAACCTCTATATAATAAGCCTAGGTATATCGACTGGTCACTGAATCCGGGCCACTCGACACCAATGTTCAAGCTATCGTTGCCATTGCGTATATAAGCATTCAGCTCAGCGCCTCTGTCGTACGCCGGGTATGCGTCGCTTGCATTGGCAGGATTGGGTACATAGATGTTGGGATCCAAGATCGGTAGATAGTACTGTCCTGCAGCGTGAAGGCGGTCGAGGAACTGGATACCTTGTGCGAGGTCATAGTGGCCAGGATTATTAGTGAAGTCTCGGTTCATCTTGAGATAGTCGAGATCATTCATAATGCCCTCGAGATGAATATTAGCCGTAGCGTAGAGATCAATCACGTCTTGCAAGTTGGTCCAATTCTGATAGCTCCACCTGACCTGGTGAAAGCCAAGAGCCCAGTATGGTTGCATCACAGGAGTGTTGACGATACCAGTCTGGTACTGGCTGATTACTTCATTCGGTGTAGGACCTGAGATGAAATAGAGTTCAAAGCTGCCGCCGATAGCGAAGAAGTCATTCCCGGCCATGAGCATTTCGGGCGTATACTCCGTGGGATGAAGAATTCGCGCTGCCATAACGCGTTTCGAGATACATAGGATGCACGCTATGTGCGTTGACATCAAGCTCTTGGTCACTGTCGAGATTGTAGGCATTCCAGAAGTTTTGAGTAAAGTTGTTGGGATTCCTGAAACCCCGCAAACTTTCAGCCAGACAGTAGACGTTGTAGTCTGGAACCATAGATGTGGACAGTTCGAGGAATTGATTTTCGAAGACAATTTTCTTTCCATAAGTATTCAAGAGAACATCACCGGAGCTTGCACGGGTAACTTTAAATTGGAAGGTTGGATTATTGCTCCAGGTGGACTTTAAGTCGCTGGAAGTACTCGTGCAGCCTTGGCTGGTGGGTTGAGGCGTTAGAAGTTCTGAGAGAAGATACGAAGATTCAGTTGCAGGGACCAAGTACTTGGGATAGATCCGAACAGCCAAGCGTTCCTTGCTTTGGTATTGGACGTCCAAGACGAGATCGGATATGTCAGTGCCATAGACATTGCACGCTGGCCCAGCGATGGTCAAATCTGCGAGGATGCCGCTGGAACTCTCCTGCACGTTTCCAGCCTTGTAGCCAGGGTAGACATTCTGCGCATTGGGGGCCGACACATCCAAAATATTGGGAGTAACACTTGGAGCATAGTTAATGGAAGAAGGCAGAACTGGAGTCGGCGGGAAAGCAGGTGGTCATTGCGGTTTCTGAGTTACCGCGAGCGGGAGCAGCCCAAATAGATAGATCGTCGCGGACTGGTAACAACGCTTCTTCAGGCAGAAATGTAATCAAAAAAGGGGTATCTGCAAAGCATTCTCGTAACCGAGGGTTGGATGCTCTTAATGCGACATATATACAAGTACTTGAAGCTAGAGATGCGGCTATAGCATCGGTATAACATTATAAACTCAAACTATTTAATAAGTTATTCGCTATTAAATCATTTAATCATTTAGCTAGCTTAATATTAGTCGATCACTAGAAACTATAGATTTAATTATTCGGTTAATCGGAGAAATATTAATTATTCGATAATTAAAAATATTAATAAAAATTATCGATTATAAAATTAATTTAAAAAATAAAATTCGCGAATTTTAAATAAATATAATTTAATTTAATTTTAAATTTAAAGTTTTCGCT